>JAJHUR010138995.1:0-13766 GCA_027495735.1 Lutjanus campechanus
ACTCAGAATTCATCAAAATCTTTCATTTTAAACTTCCTGCAGTTATTGTGTTCAATATTTGGCTTAATTGTTAAGTTTATTAGTTGTTCTGTCTGGTTATTGTTATACAGTGAATATAATATGAAACACACTTAAATATGTCACTTATTCAGGAGCTGACAGTTTACTCAAAGACAGATGAAGGAAAAAGGTCAGGAAACACTGATTTAATAAAGTAAGAACACTTTAAAAAGTCATTAAACAATAAATAGTTTTTAAATGAATGTGTGCCAAGATGGCTGCCAGTCCTTAAAAGGAAATAGAACTGTTGTGTTCTCTGAGAAGGTGACATCACATCAGGGTCAGTGACGTCACAACGGAACCTTCTTCATGTATCATGAGCTCGGAACTTTGGCCCTCATTTCCAAACCATCCTTCGAAGAGGTAAGGTCATTTTTTGCTCATCTAATTTTGGTTTTGTTGAACTATTTTCTGTTCAGAAAGATATAAATGTGTTTTCTTAGCATCATTATGTCAAGTAAATACATTTTTTAAAAGTTATTTCCCCCCAAAAATGCAGCAAAATGTACATCTTTCTTCTGTTATCAGAGAAATGTAACTGCAGTTTTTGTCTCACAACTTAAACTTGTAAACTTGTTTTACTTGCTGTCTAAAATGCATTTGTTAAAAAACAGACTGCATTTATAGTTTTTTCTAAATATTAGAGGAAAGTTTGCAGTCTTCTGTCCCTCTGCTGTTACTTTGACAGATGTCATGAGAATTTAAGATCATTTAATGTGTATTTTTAGTAAATAATACTCCCAAATTCTCGTTTTAAATTCCTGTTTGCAGTTTCCTAATTATTTTAATGTTGGATTAATATCATTATTTTTTAATATTATCACCAATAGTGCTTATATTAACATCCACTGTCAGGTCTGACTCCACTTGTCTGGAGTCCAATATTATTAGCACATTTTAAAAGATTTAATAAGCTGTGACATTTTTACATTATTTGATTGTATTTTTATTATTTCTAATGACAAAAAATATCTTAGAATGCACCTAACAATAATCTGTCATGCTCTTGTATATTTAAACATTGTCAGTAATGTACGTATGTCAGTTACATTAGTACATTATTAATACTTCATTTCAATTTGAAACCATGTTTTTAGTCTTTAGACGTGTCAGTGTGTTAGGGTGATTATTTGGTCGACCCTTTTATTCTAAAACTGAATTTTAACTTGTTGATGCACAGTGTACTGAAGAGTAACTTGAGTTAAATGTCCAGTGTGTAAGATTTATGGGGATTAATTTGCAAACTATGGCAGAAATGTATGTATGTGTACATGTGATTTGTATGTTTTTAAAAAAAAAAATTGTTTCATTAGTGTATAATAACCTGAACATAAGAATCATTTATGTAATATGTACAGAGAGTGTGGGTCCTCTTACATGGAGGCCACCATGTTGTACCACCATGTTTCTGCTGTAGCCCAGAACAGACAACCCAAACACTTGCCTTAGATACTGCCTGTCTCATTTTTCACTGGTTTCAGGGTCACTGTAGGTTGGAAGGAGAGAGTAAAGCAGGATGTTTGCAAATTGTTTATCCGTGAAATAATAAGTGTGTATGTTTGTGTTTGCAGTTACTACAAAGGTGGTTAGAAAATGTCTGAGAGCGTGAACGATCGCATCGGGAGACCTCGGTCTCCAGGAGACCTCGGCCCTCTTACCATCATGGAGGAGCCTGGAGGAAGGGGTGGCAGACCTTCGTCTCGTGGAGGCTCCAACCCAGATACCACGGTGGAGGCGCACCGGCAGAGGGGTGGCAGACCTCTGTCGTGTGATTCTACGAGCCCACCGACCACCGTGTTACAGGATGGAACAACCAAGTAACCTTTGACCCCATCCAAAGTCTTGAGACTGAGGCCTCCCACATACCTGGTAAGAAAGTCAATTTTTCATACTTTCATACTACTTGTTCTGGTTTAGCATATATTCTGTAACAACCTGCTATGAAACAGTCACATTTCCTGTGGGGAGGGGAGGCAGATGTGCAACTGAACATCAGACTTAACATTTCATACATTTTTAATTTCAGATTAAGTTACTTATTAAACTCACCAAGTAGATTATAGTGAAATGCACTCTTAAGTAAGAGTAAAAATAAAGACTAGAAAATCTACAACTTCATTCATTCAGCCATGTTTCATTCATTCATTCAGTGGGAACCACTAAGCTTGACTCAAGTTTTTTAATCTTAAAACAAAGTTGAAAATAAATTTACCTTATATGTTTTATTTTACACTTTATGGACAAGTGACATTAGGATCTTATTCTATGATAAAAAAAAAAACAGCACGTGAGTGGAATTACAATGACTTACCAGACTCACAAATGAGACGTCCATTATTCTCACCAAGGAGGCCTCCTGCCCTTTTCATGTGGACATGACTTGTAGTCTGTGTAAAAGAATTACAATTATTAGAATATTACTAAATACATCAATAATAAAAAAAAGAACTACAGTCTTCACGTTTCAACATCACACCAACATTAAAAAAAACGTCCAAGTCCTAAAAGTGCCAACACAGTGCACACATCAGATCACATCAAATTCACTTGTTGTTCAATCAACATTTGAAGTGTCTTAATAAAATCTGCAACAAATAGCAGATTAAGAAATCAGGTCAAAGAACCTCCTTTGAAAATGATCAGAATTTGGTCATTTAGCCAAACTTTGGAGAATATTTTTAGCCTCCTTGCCTACACGGGTACCAATGAATGCCTCGGGTCTTCTAGATTCTAGATTTAGTCTAGATTTAACACTGATCCCAGTACAGAGAGAAATGTCGGCCGAAGACCAGAGTGATCTATAGAGTTTAAGAGTTTAAATAACATTAGTCAGTTAACATTGGTGAACTTGTATTCAGTGTCCACAAGTTAATAAAACAGGCTAACACTGCATTCACCAACCTGCAACATCACACACTGAAAAAACAAACTTTTTGGTGTAGTAATATTTATCACATTAACTATAATAGTTTCTAACAACTACGTTTCAGTGAGAACTATAAATTCCTAATTAAAAAAATCTGTGTTTTTTTACGTGTAATGAATGAACTGTGTGGGAAGAGTAAGATCTCAGCTCATCAGATACTGAAGATTTGTCACCGCCCCTTGGCGTCTGATACTGTAGCACAAGTTGCCCATTAGCAGCTGTATCAGACGCAGCCAGAAAGCTTTTTAAACACATGTTCAAGGGCGTAGGAATGAGTTTAACATTGGGGGGGACACGTCCCCCCCGGTTCCTACGCCTATGTATTTCTGTATAAGTGCACTTCTGACAACCACTTTGATAAAAACAAAGCTTCATAGCCCTATGAGAACAGGTAAAAATGAAAAAGTTCAAAGTGGAAAGTTTCTACGTGCTCACTGAGAATAAGTTTAGGGCCTACAAGCATTTTTAATATCACAAATAGTGTGAAAGCCACTTGCAAAAGTGTGATGTGGAAACTTGAAGCCTCCAGCGTATGTACACCGAGTATGGACTTTACAGTGAGTTGATGTCATTTCAAAAATTTTACACAGACAATTAAGGTACCAGAGCCAGAGGACGGTGACAGGATGGTTTTTTTTTTTCTTCTGTGTCCGGTTATTGGAACTGAAGGGAGCTTAAGTGAACTGCTGTTAGGGAGGCAGTGCCACATGTCGGTTTGTGGAGCTTATATAATGTTGGGGGACCATCACCAAGCCATGTTTCAGGTCCCCCCCTCTTTTATTTACATGGACTTCAATAATTATTTTATGTATGAACTGTCTAGCAGTTCCGCTCACATTCATAGATTCTGTATCTTTAATGAAAGAGGAGTAGATGTCATTTCAAAGGTCAGTAAGATAGCTGATTGTTGAATGTCATTTCCAACATGTACATATCTGATGACATGAGAATGAAAGTCAACAGTCAGCCATCTTTGTAATCTGACACACCAGATGATTTGTTACACTGACTCATCTGGGGAGTCGTCCTTAGAAACTGTTTGGAAAAGGGCAGGCACTTTCAAAAAACACTTGACCGGTGATTGGGTGAACCATCTGTCTATGACATCTAACATGGGCTAACTTCAACCAATCAGATTGCACTCTTGCTAAGCCTTCAGTGTTGATCTTTGCTCTTCTTTCAATGAAGAAACAGTCCAGTTTTATTGTAATTGATGCTAGAGTATCTACGCTAACCTCTTCAGGAGCCTCTGGTCGTTTCCATGGACGCTTCTCGCCGTCATCATATCTAAAACCACACCCGTAGCTGTCAGTAGTCCTTCCTAGGATGCTGATTGGCTGCACAACTCTTGGTGCGGACACAAACAGATAACTTGAAGCGTGGTAAAATGAATTCTCGCATGATCTTGTGAGTCCAGCTGCCTCACAAGGTAACCATCTTCAAGCTCCCAGTCCAAAGCGTTGGTAATTGGACGACATGGGAATGAAACTCAACAATCAACTATCTTTTTCCAGAATCGCTTGCTAAACCTTTAGAAGCACAATTAACAATGACAAAGAAAACAGCACAGGACACTTCCAAAGTGGGAGAAAAAAGGTAAATAAATGATTGAATTCATTAAAAAATAAAAAACACTAAGTGTAATCATAAAACTTTATTAATATGTAAGAAATGAGGATACATATAATAATACTGACAAATGGATCAGATGTTACTGTACCAATTAATCATTAAAATCTCAAAACAATGTATGGCATATGACGAATACAAGGTAGACATTTGTATCCTTTGGTAATCAATGCAATTAAGAACAACCTTTCTTCCTCTAATTTCTAAATGAGACAATCAAAGTTAAATAAACGAAACACGAAAGAGAAATCCAACAGAAGGTAGTGTAGCTGCAACAGATTGTACGTTGGCTCCAGCTCTGCAGAAGCAGTTGTGTCTGTGCTCAGACGACTGTCGCCGCACAGAGTCGCAGTGCAGGGACAGCACCGTGGAACCCGTCTGATGGTTAGGAGAACTTAGCTGCTTGGGGAGGAGGTCCCAGGAAGCCTCCGGCCTGTTTGGTCGCAGCTCTGGAGGGTGCGAGGCCGAGCATCTTCTGAATGTTCTGGAGAGAAAAGACAGTGGGTTTGTGGATTTAGCCTCTTCCTTGTGTGCTCTGAAATGCTGGGGGCGTGTCCACTCCCCTTTTCACTACGACCTGAAACATGGACACTCCGTCTAGCAGCTTTATTGGACATGTCCAGAGATGTTTGAGCCACCAGAGCCAGAGGACGGTGACAGGATAGGATTTTTTTTTCTTCTGAGTCGGGTTGTTGGAACTGAAGTGAGCTGAAGTGAACTGCTGGGCTGATTTGAACCGAGAGAGTCGCTGAAGGTATGTTTGGTTTTATTAACTATTTTATGCATGAATTTCAAGGCTGATATCTAGAACCACACTAGAGGCCTGTGAGGCTGTTAATCAGGGTTTCTGCAGATTTCAACAAGTTAAATTTAAGAGTTTTTAAGACTTTTAAAGACCGTTGTGAATGCAAATTAAGACCTACTACTACCATGTCCCTTCTGGTAAAAAAGTACAAAGGTTTTAGCAATGACTGAAGGGAACATTGTTTGAAACAGCTCAAACGACTGATGTTTCCCATATGTAAAGTCAACTAGCCACCTAGCTAATGAACTAGCTGGGTGTGCTCCAATAAATTCTGACCAGGTTGCACATTAGTGGTTATTTGTTTCATGGTGGTTTGTAGTTGCTGCAGCCTGATCAAGACAAACCTTTCTCCAAAACACATTTAAAAGCTAGACTGAACAATGCACCTTTGTAAAAGTTCATATAAAACATTGACTTCATTAGTCCAATCAATTTTTAAGATCTTTTAAGACCCCGCAGACACCCTGTTTGTGCTCATTATACAACAGAAAACAAGTTTCTTGGCTATGATAAAATTGTCTTTTTTGTGGGACATGCATGGCCTGAAGGTGGCGCCAGAGCAAGCAGCATGTTGCTCCCTAAATCAAATCAGCTGCCCCTGCAAAACTGGATGATACATCTTAAATGGCTTTATCCTGATAGAATGCATGTGAGTGACTGTGCTTTCAATATAATGCCTACATTTATAACATGCTTAGCATGTGCAGTATGTTTACAAGCCAACTATTTGCATTCATTGCAACACTGTACTTAATCTAGACATTACCCAGAGGAGCTGCATGTGTCAATGCAAATGTCTGAATTGGTTTCTTCAAAGTCTGTGTGTGACTAGAGCAGGTCATTGTCTGGAGAATTCACAGCAGGTGAGTGTGCGTGTTGATGACGTTGCACAGTGTGCAGCTGCTTCGTACCCTTTCATGCTCGTCTGTATGTTGCTTTTAATTTATTTATTAAATTTCCAGAGTCAGAGAAACTTAAAGTATATGTCCTGCTCATAGTTTAGTTATAAAATCAATGAAAAAATGTGAGTCGACTTTTGGTCCTCTTGACTGATGACTCACATAATCAGCTTTTAAGGAGTAGGCCTTTTACTGGTATCAATGTAAAAAAGACATCATTACAGATCCTCCTCCTCCTCCTCCTCCTCCTCCACCTCTTGCATACTCCCAGACTACCCAGGCACCACTCCTCACAGAGTAGTTTCTACATTTGAGAACTGCTACATGTGCTACATGTGTGAAAGGGCAAATTTGGACAATCTGAAGGACTTAGTTTTAAGCTCACATGTGAAAATGGCTTCCAATATAACACAACCCATGACATCCATGACTGGTCTACAGTAAAAAGCATGAACCTATCCTGTAAGGGTGGAAGGTAACTGAAGGGTGGAGGTTACCTGTCTGATGGACATGGTGCAGAGGATGTAGAGGAAGATAAAGGAGCAGTCAGTGTAGTCCTCGCCCAGCAGGTTGCGGTGCGACAGTCCCTGGATGTAAGACAGCGGCACGAATGGCAGTTTGGCCACGACTCTTCCGTCAAAGCTGAACATGACAAAAGCAGACAGAGGTGAGCGCTCAAGAGCAGGTTTAAAACAGAGAAATGGTTAAGTTACAGGAGACAGATTCTGTGACTAGTAGATTTTGCAGTTTTTTTTATTTACTTTTCGTGAATGCAAACAGCAGTTCTTTACAGGGTACCTGCAAGACCTTTTTAATACCCCATACAATGAAATCTAATTTAAACTTCTCATCCATGCCAGTAAAAGTATCAAAGGTATCATGGAAAATCAGGTTGGATTTTAAGCCATAGAAAACCTGGAATATCTTCACTCATATTTTGGATTCTGCTGCCACTTCAAAAACAGAACTTTAGGATTCATTTTCATTACTAAATTGCTTTTTTTTAAAAATCATCATTTTCAAAGTGAATAAATTCAGACCAAGATTAGAATTGAACCTTTTAAATATAACAAAATCCAGCAGTGAAGTTTACAAGAATTTGCCAAATTTTAAGATGCGAGTCACATGACATTCAAACAGCTCTCATTTTAGCTTGTATGCAATAACTGGCTATTAGCTGAGCTAGCGCGCTGTGCTTGTGTAAAACACAGCCGGCGGATGACAGACTGGGGACAAGGCAGAGTGACACGTCACAGCCGCCATGTTTATGCTTATTGATCAGGTGTATTGATAAAGTACTGGCTTTTTACTTGCAAAGTTTTATGGCTCTTACTTGCAGTAAACTGAGATTTTGTCAACCAGAGTACGCTAATCTTCCTTCTTAATTTCTCTTTACGTCTCTCCAACGCAGCCTCTCTACTCTGCTGTTCACTGACTTTGCTGTGTGTGTGTGATTGTGTTTCTGTGTGTGTGTGTGAATGTGGAGGAGCTGCTCTGACACAGAGAAGGGTGAGGCTGCGGCGTGATGATAAATTACACAAATTTTTCAGTTATCTATGACATTTTAGTAAGGACAAGAAAAAATTAAAACCTTTATTAACAAAATTCAAGACCTTTAAATGAAAATAAAGACTAAAAGTAACCACTCAGGTGCCCTGTCTTTAGTTCTCAGTGACAAACACAGACTTCAAATCATCTCTACTTGAAATTTACTCTTATTTTCTTTTATTTAGTTGAAAGATGAAAGTGTGACATGAACTTACATGGAGTTGAACATGCCCATCAAAGCTGTAAAGCAGAAGCCGATGGCAAACATGGACTTCATGCGCACCTACAAACAAACACACAAAAGATTAAAAAATTCAAATTAGATCACATTTCAATAGAGTTTTGCAATACTGACACATGAGGGCTGCAACTAATGATTGTTTTCATTATGATTAACAGAGCTGTGTTTAAAAAAAAAGGCTTAATCGATTTGAATCGATTTTCCTTTGCATGGTTTGATATCGAGTCATAAAGTCCCAAAAATCGATCTTTCAATATATGTCTTTTATCCTGTGGATGTGTGGTACAGCCTGCACTTTTCAAAAGTTTCAAAATAAAAGTCTCTGAATGAAAACATCTAAAAATGAAGAATTCAGTACATGAAATAAAACAGTAGTAGGGGAAACATTGTGAGTGTAACTGCTTTAGGGTCAATTCTTAATGTAAATATTAGTATTTTGTAATAATGCACCAGCAAAATTGGCATTGTCACTGAATCAAATCGAAACCTTGTGAATCAAATCAAACTGATTCGAGAAATCTGCATCAATACCCAGCCCTAATGATCACTCTGTTGATTATTTTCTCGATTAACTGCTTGGTTGTTGTTTTCCATAAAAAGTAAGAAAAATGTCAGAGAAATCGTCTTCAAATGTCTTGTTTTGTCATCAACCCAAAGATCTTCAGTTTACTGTCCGAGTAAGAGTAAAGAAACCAGAAAATATTCACATTCAAGAAGCTAAAATCAGAGAATTTGGATTTTTTCGTTTTTCTTTAAAAAATGAATAAAAAAGATTGATTGTGAAAAAATGGTTGGCAATTAATTTAATAGTCGATTAATAACTGATCAATTGTTGCAGCTCTATGACACATTCAATTATTACAGGATATTTGTAAATACTGATGATATAAAAGTGTCTGTAAGCCAGCTGATATCTCATTTCATATGACAACATATTGATGGATTTAGCTTGAAGCTTAATCGTTTCACATTCATCACAAACTAACTGTCTCTCACCATGGACAAGTCTCTGTTGTTGTTCTTCAGTTTCTCTTCTTGTCTTTCTGTAGAACATTAAGAAGCACAGAACACTTATTAACCAACACTGTCAGTGTGAGGAAACAGACTGTTCATATAAAAGTGTTGAGGTTCTTCCTGTTAAGTTTATCATCCACAATTTGTTTCCTGTGTTCTTCTTCTTACCAATTTTCTTCTTCTGCTGACGTCCTGCAGATTCTGTGATGGTTTCCTTTTTCTTCTCAACTGATATGAAACAAGGAACAGACCGTGTGTTAAAAGAAACAACTCATGCAAAACAGTAGTAATGTAAACGGTAGTATGTTCACGAGTGAGTCACTTACGTTTCTTGCTTTGCTTTTCCACTTCAGCCTTTAGCCTCTTGTACTTTTCAGTCCGATACACTAAAACCCAGGTAATCCCTGAGGAGAGGATGGAGAAAAAGAGGTTCAGACCACTGACATTAAATTTGTCAGATTTTTCCAGTGACTAGATTTCCAGAAAATGTATTATATTTAATCTAATTTCTTTATGCTGACACCATGTTAACAGTTACATACACAGTCATAGAGAATGTTATACATATTGCACACATCTAATATAAACATAAATAAAAGGGATTTTGATAGTTCTTGAGTTCGCTATTCAGCAGCCGAATTTTAAGGACCAGCGTGTAGGATTTAGTGGAATCTAGCAGTGAGCTTGCTGACTGCAACCAACTGAATACTAATTGAATATATGTTTATGCCATCTGTTTAATGCCGTGTTGGGACAGCAGTTGTCTCAGATGCATTGTTTTTACTTGAGTGTATAAGAGTAAACGCAATAAATGTTGTTATTGAATAAAGTAAGAATCATGCAAGAAAATCGTGATTCACATTTTAGCCAGAATCACACAGCCCTGATCTACTGTGGTCACAAGACTTGCAAAGAACAGGAAGGGCTGTATCTAGGGCCAGAGTTTGGTTTGTCCATTCTGAGCTACTGTAGACACATGGCGGCCTCCAAGGCAGAGTGCCTGCACCCTCTGTAGACATAAAGGGCTCATTATAACGTAACAGCACAAAATGATTGTTATTTTCAGGTGATTATACACTCATAAAAACATATTTTTGAATATTATATCCATTCCTTCATATTCTGCTAATTTGAGCCCTGGAAATCTTACACACTGGACCTTTAAAATCTTGTGTTTTCCCACAGCACCTGAATGCCAAGAAGGGGGAGATTTAAAAACAACAACAACGACCTTAACACAACTTTCACAAAGAAAGAAATGAGACAAAACACCTTTCTGAAACTCCACCGATAAGAAAGAGTGTATAAATGCCCAAGTTAGAAAAATAAAACTTCTACAACTGTTTTAATATGAACGACTTTTTCTTTTAATGTCAATTCTCCCCTATCTGGATGTATCAAATGTAGAGGACGAACTTCACAAAGTGAATAATTAAAGTATAACTTCTTACAAAACAAATCACAACACGCTTCTCGTAAGACTATTATTGTGAAAATGCAACCGGAAGTTATATTCCTTGCCTTGTCTTGTCTGACATTTCGGTCAAGCATTAGCTTGGTTAGCTAATTCCACTGGTTAGTGAAAATGTTGTCCTCGAAAGCACCTAACTTCACATTTAACTATTACAATACAATTGTGACAATGTTTCCCTACTGTATAATGCAGAGTTGTGTAAAAGTAGAACGTTTCAATGTGTTTCTCGGATTGTGGTAAAATGCCTTCAAGCCTAAAAAGCCTGTCAGAGGATTTCATTCACTTACCTTCGGCTAACAGCGCTGTACACACAGAGATGAACACGATCAGAATCGTGTCTGCAAACATGGTGCTCATGGTGCTACTGTCCCGTTCACCCGACCGCAGAGGGAAATATTTAAATATACTTTATATTAGAGATTACAGCCTGAGCACATTACA
Source organism: Lutjanus campechanus (assembly GCA_027495735.1). Lineage (NCBI taxonomy): Eukaryota > Metazoa > Chordata > Actinopteri > Lutjaniformes > Lutjanidae > Lutjanus > Lutjanus campechanus. The sequence continues at coordinate 11,038 of JAJHUR010138995.1, forward strand.
CGGATCAGTGTCAGCTTCATAGAGCTATGTCAGCATTACCGAGGACACCGCTTGTGTGAAAAGTACTTCCGGGTCACCGTCCTAACCAGGAAAATGAACCTGAAACACTCAGGCAAAACAATACTGTTGTATAAAAAATAAATTAAACTAAACTAATATTGTTATAACTGTTGATTTTGTCCATTTTTTATCTTCCTATTGGAGAATGTAAAATAAAATATGGACCAACATTTTGGAGGACTGAAATATGAAAAATAAATTAATAAATTCAACAAACAAACAACAACAAAAACTACTACTGCAATGAAATATTCAGTATTAATGTGATGTGACATTTACCACTATCTTATGGAGTGCACCCAAAATCTATAAAATAATCAAAAAAAGGCAAAGGCAAAGTAGGCAAAGAAAGCCAGTTTATATAAAACTTTTCTAAATAAAAGTGCTTCACAATTACAACATCTAAGCACCAAGATGAAAAAGATGAAAAATAAATGTGGAAATATAAAGGGGAATAAATGAAAGAATGAATAAGTAGCTTTAAAAATGTCTAAAAATAAACAGTAATGGATTAAAGAACACTTAAGTTAATAAAAATGTGGAAATACAAAGAGAAATAAAATAAATGTGGACATATGAAGAGAAATAATAAGGTATAAAAGAATAATTATCAGCATTTTAATTTTTCTTCACAATAATTGTTAATTTATTCCTATATATTACCATATATAGAGTTGGCAAATGTGTGGGGAGATACAAAATTCTTAACCTGAACCCTGACTGTAACCCTATGAGGCTGGAGAGCACGAGTATTACCAGTGGAGGTGGGTTGCAGAGATTTTGTGGCCAGATCAACGACTGGGCTCCTGACAGAAATGGGAGTTCGAGGTTGGTCCAGCTACAAAGTCACTGAGGCAGCTGAATCTAGCAGCACCTGCCATTGGCTGAATGGATTCCGGGCTGTAAGGTGTCAAGCAAACTCTAGAAAGGGGTAAAGCTGGAGGGGGTAGAGTTGGCTGCAGAATAAATATAGTAAGGGGGCATGGGGTAACCACAGGGGGCACAAACTGCTCTTTAAAAACTCATTTGTGCATTTTTGGATTAAATCTCTCCAGCCAGCTGAACCAACTGGGTCATCTGGTCCAAAAACACATTTCTCAGCATGGAGAATGAGTCGCCGTGGAGGCTCCAGTTGTTAAGGTTTTCATGTTCAGTATGATAAATATAAATGGATTAATAAAACACATAGTTTGGTGCCAAAGGCTTGCCCTACTTGTGTGTGGGTGAAGGGGGACACAGTAACTCATGTGGAGGGCAGTGCTGGAGGGCTATGGCCTGCAAATGCTCCCCCATGATGCCAACCCTGGGAGGGGGGCACACCTGGGATGTCAGGTAGTGCCACTGAGTATTGTGGGCTGGGTCGGGGCAGTTCCAAGTTCCCAATTGGAAATTTCAACTGGAATGCCCCCTGAAGTTGAATTTCTAACTTGGAAAGTCAGACGAACTCAAAATCCATCAGCAGCAAGTTAAAGCTGTAGCACATACTGTTTATTAGCACTTCTGTCTTTATTTGTGTCTTATTTTATCAGTACATACACACAGTACAGTCCAAGTTCTATCTGTGGACATGTTGCAACAGTGTTTGTATCTGCAAAATACTGCAAGATGACTTATTACCAACAGGTATTGCTAACAGTGGCTAACGTGGCTAGCGCAACAACGGTTGGTGGTGTCAATCTTGGTTTTCCAACTTGCTTACTTTTTTCTTTCTTTTTTTTTAACTTTCCAAAATGTTTATGGGAATGCCACCAACTTGGGCGTGATGTAATTCCCAGCTCCGACTTCTGAGGTTAATGAAAGGCAGCAGTAGTCCATTTCTGCACAAATGAATCCTGCCAGGATTTATTCAAACTGAATAAGAGAAAATAAAGGGTTAAGTATGCAATACACAATGTAATCTACTTGGTTACTTTTAAAATAATAATTGAGTACTGAGTACAATTTCAATTAATATCCAAACCTGGCACATTTCTGGAGCCAATCGGGCTCTTTGATTGCAAACAAGCCAGTGAAAACCAGAACATATGGACAAAAAACACGTTCATACTAACAATCTGTCTCCGCCCCTCAGTGTCTGATATCTAAGCACAAGGTTCCATTTGACAGCTGTAACAGACTAGCCAGAAATCCTTTTTAATGTGGATTAACGCTGTGAAACGGTTGCAGTTTGGTTTGGTTTCGGCACAAAAAATACTTGGTTTCGGATCAGACCATATTTGGTGTTACAGTAACTGCCTCACTGAAATAACTACTGAGTCCTGACATGAAAGTCACATGACAAAAGTCACATGACCCACATAACCTTATGTACCTTACAACTTTTAATAATTTTATGGTTTCACATAGGACACAAACCTCGGTCTTCTGGTGAAAGTCTTGTATTTGTTTGACCCATCTAACCATGGGGTCAATACTTAAAAAGTAACTAATACTAGTTTTTGTGAAGAATACTTTGTACTTTTACTTAACTATTTTTCTAACACCTGTACTTACTTGTAATTGAGTAATATTTTACTAATGTAACAGTACTTGAGTACAGCTTAACATATGTGTGTGTATATATATATATATATATATATATATATATATATATATATATATATATATATATATATATATATATATATATATATATATATATATATATATATATATATATATATATATAT
>JAJHUR010138996.1:0-15215 GCA_027495735.1 Lutjanus campechanus
ATTAGCAGTAATTGCGATTTGACATTGTTTTGTTTTGGTGAAGCCATTTGTTGAATAAGGACAGATGGATATGAGCAGCTGTTTTTTGTTTGTTTTTTTACTGCAAAGTGAAGATTTGTTCTAATTACAACCATGGCTAAATCCTTCCTAAATCCTTCCTCTTTGTCTCTGTTAGTTTTCCACAGTTCTATCTTTGGGAACTTTCACATATGAAATGTTTAACATTGCTAGTTTAACACTTATGTTGAGGCTTATATTATGCTTATTTTGCTGGTGAGGTAAAATATGACTAAGTAGTTGAGAAGAAAGCCAACTAAGCTAAGGGGGGGACTAGTGCACTACAAGCTTACTGGTAGTTGAACTACATTCATATTTGCCATGTGATTCAAGTAGTTAAATTACTTCTTTTTTGCCATTTTTGTAGAATTAACTTAGAGGCACTACAAACAATTTTGGGGCATAGAAGGAAAGAAATGATTTTTATGTTTATTTTTTGCAATTACATCTTTAATGACTGGTGCACATTTTACACAAAACCAAAGCTGCACTTTCTCATGAATAGCTGAGTTGAAATTACTGTTTGGTGTATATATGGTGTGTGAACTAGAGCCTGACACTTTTTGGGGAATCCCACGAGATGGGAGTCAATTTTGCCATTGATCACGAGACAGAGACGGGACAGGAAAAAAGGTCAGCTGGAGTGGACAGGGGCAGGAATCATATTAACAATGGGTCAGTTTGTTGCAGGCACTTGACTGAGGATTGACGGGGATGGGATGTGACGGGAGTCATCCTTCTGGGATTGGGACGGACCAGGATTATTTTCTTTACTCTGTCATGTAAGAGGGACAGGACAGGAGTGAAAATCCACTTCCATGTCATGCTTCACTGTAAACATGTGGGCATTTGTTGCAATAAACTCATATGAGTGGAATTTTTGATGCAAGTGTTCTTGTAAACATGTTTTGTTATAATTTCATATCACAAAATTTGATCGCCACTTCTTCATAGTAGCTTCTGCTCAATTCAAAGTTGATTTCTCCCTCATGTAGCTTTGCTGTAGTTCAGTTTCTTTAGCTTGCAAAGCTTGCAAAACAATTATCGGAGTGGCTTTTACAGAAAAATGATTCAGAGGTCTGTTTTACATGACACAATCATATTAACTCACCTGAAAAGGGCCATTCTGTCTTTTTTTTCTGTTACTGAGCTTTTTATTCTGGTGACTCCGATCAGACTTTGAGTGCTATTCTCTCAGTCCTGTTTTAGATGTAAAGCTGACGGCTTTTCTCTCCCCTTCAAATGTTATATAAATACATCTTCTCTCTCTTGGTTTCAATCAGATCTTCCACTGCTCTCAGCCCCTTTGTATTGGCATACTGTTGGAGCAGACTCAAGACACACACACACACACACACACACACACACACACACACACACTGACGCTTGTTAGGCCCTGGCAGAGAAAAGAAAAAAACTGAAGTAGCAAAGGAGGGAAAAGAAAGAAAAAAAAAAACATCCCTGAGGTAGCTTGTAAATTGCGCTGGAATGCCGACGCAGCCAATCGAATGGCGGGAGATGGAGCCAGATTGGGAGGGGCGGGCGCACAGCGATGATGATGCTAATGCAGCCAATTAGAGGTGGGCCGGCCACGCTCCGTTCTCCCCCTCCACTATGTCAATGGCAACATTTATCCCCCAATAAAACAGACATGATCTCAGGAGCCTGGGCCCTGCCAGGGCTTTCCGTTCCTACAAATTTCAGTTGATTGTACAGTGCTGTGCCTGGAAGCACTTCGAGGGATGATTACTGAGCTTGTGTTACATGTTTAAAGGGAGATTCCACGCCGTTTTTTCAGGGTTTTTCTCTCTGCAAGTTCAAATGCTTGACTGAGATATTAAGACTTAAACTCAGCACGTTCTGTCTCATTCCTGACATGTAGAGAATAATAAAGTAGATGCATGTACTACTGTATGCACACAAACACACACACACAGCCACTCAGACAGCAGGATTAACCTCCTGAGGCTGGAAACAGTAGGAAGGACACAACAACCTAAAACAATTAACAACAATGGGCTGAAATCAGGAATCTAAATCTCTTGAAGTGTAATGAGATGAGTTTAGGTAGATATTATTGTTGCCGTCAAATCTCCAAGATCTCATTTTAAAGCAACTAAGTCTTTGTTTTCAGACTTCACTCAGTTGGTGTAAAAGTTTGGTCAAGAGTGACGGAGTTTACACAAACAATAGAGAAGCATATAAGCCTGAGTGGAAAGATAAAAATCACTACGACAGCAGTGACAACAAGCTGGCAACGATGAAAAACATTGACAGCATTTCTTCCTAATACATCACTTTAACATAACTTCTCTACAAATAAGAAATATATGTTTATTCTTTAATAATTACAATTTATGATTTCTATGTGCATGTGCAGGCTGAGCATACAAAGCAAAAATTAAGCACTCTTCAACACCAAAACATCTACTCACTTCCATTACTGAGCACTGTTACTGATTATATTTTTTACAGTTTAAATGATCTGTTTTACATGTACATATCACTGAGCACTGTTACTGTACACCAGAAATTGCTCCTTGCACATCTTTTAATGGTATCACCACATGTGACGTTTCGGGCAGTAGCCCTTCATCAGACCAGTCCGGCCCAAGAAAATCGCACATTATTTGTATAACCACTTCTTGTATTCAGTTTTTTTTCCCACTATTTGCAGAACACTTGACCTGTACGGCTGATGGATAGAGGTGCATACATTTATAATACAGAGCTAGATATAACCCTAGTCCTGTCTACTTCTCACTTTTATTTACATTAATTACAAAGAGAGCTAAATGTAAAACTGGAGTTCAGTTCCATAAATGTGTGCATGTACAGGCACAAACGCAGCAGATTCTGATTCTGATTCTGGTTGTGGAGCAGAATAGAAACCTTCAGCTGTGCATTCAGATTTCTGCCTTCGTGACGGCAGTCTGGTTTTGTGGATTATAACAATTTGAAACTATATTCCATCACCATAATCTGGTATTCTTCTTTCAGTAAAAGCACATCAGTTAGGTTTCTGACATCATGATGTCCTCGTCTTTTCCAAATTTTCTTCTTGTTGTTGAGCCGCCATTTTCTCTTGGTGACTGTGAAAGAAATTTAAATCTAATGCAAGACAAAAAAAAAACACAATTTAACTGGTTCAGGTTGACCATTTTATATCCAATATAATACATTATTTCATCACAAAATATTATTTTAAGTTTGTGTAAATCAGTCAGGCTAATATTAGCAATTATATTAATTATATTTAACAAACTGAAATAACAGAAGGTTACTATTTAAAAAAAATACTTGTCCTGAAACCATATTAGGCTGTGAAAGAGCAGTATTTTACTTTTTAGTAAAACAGTTGGGAAAACGGGAAACTTTTAAGTTGACTTGTATTAAATTTAGGTTGCATTAATGCAAAATTTTGATTTACAAGCAAACAATAACTTAAGGCAATTATGTTCATATAACATAAACTTTATTTGAAAAACCTTAATTTTCTAATTGTGTAAAGTAATTTTCTAAAGTTGGTGCAACAGTTCTTTGTTTTCAATTGTCTTTTTTCAAGCACGGTGTTTTCCAGAGGGTCAAATGTCTTTTTATATGTAAGTAAATTAAAGTAAACCATCCTGCATAATAAATGGGGATTTCATTGTAATCAAAAAGCTCAAATTCCTGGATCTTTATTTTCACTGCATGTTCAGTGCTGATCACGTCTATCAACACCTGCAGATGAATCCTGACTGTGTTTGAGTCCTTTTTTCTTTTTCTTTTCTTTTTCTAATTGATGCATCGGAGCAGGGAGACTTGGGATTATGGATTCTTAACTTTTCTTTTAGTAGTATTTAGCCTGGTTATATAAACAGAGAATTTGAAAAAAAGTAAAAAAGAAAGAAAGAAACTTTGAAATCCATTTATGAATTATTAATTTCTTGTCTGCACTCTGTAATTTCCTGTATGGGTGTTGTACTGGATTAGCTACTTTCATAAAGGACTTTTCTGTGAAGTGGCAGATGTTGCTTAGATAATTTCATGAAAATATTTCTCACACAGTCGCATTCCCACAGCTTTCATCCTAGATTTATCCCATTAAGTCAGAATATTACACATTAAAGTCAATAATTAGTTATTATATCATCCGACAGTGGTGTCTTTGTTTTAGCTGCAGCGCTCCGTCGCTGCCTGTCTGCTCAGCAGGAAGGTGTGGAAATGTTGCAGCTAATCTTGTTGCTGCATCTAAAGACCATTATGTTGTGATCCGCATGACAATGGTCCCGTAAGCCTCATAAAGCCCGTTGAATTAGCAACTTAGTGCGTCTGTCTGAGCTGTCGGTGTTCTGTTCTGGATGAGGTGCACATGTGGATACTGTATCGCCTGCTTTTAGTTTCTCTGCTGAGCTCCTTTTGCAGTCTGTCCGTGCTGATGCAGGACGACTGCATGTGGGGTTTTTTTTTTTGGTTTAGTTTGTTTGTGGAGTCATAGTGTGAAATAATACAGAAAATATGCAGATGTAATGTACGTAAATTGCAAAATGAAAGATTACACAACACAGAATTTACACAACAGTGTGCTCCACCTCTCCTGGTTTCAGTATTACGTCTTTGTTTGTTTGTCTTTTCAGTATCTATGAAACCTTTTCAATACTATATCTACCATCAATAATACTCATGTTTATATTTTCCCAGTCAAAGGTACAGTGAGTTGTACTTTAGCCAGTATTTCATTTAGATAATTTTATTTTTCATGTTATATTTTGTGTTTATGGCGGTGGAAACACTACTGCCTTTGTCCACAAGGGCCTCCAAAATCAACACAAAATAAAATTCCATGTAGTCGCTTTAAATGTACATTTGAAGTTTACAAAGGACAGCGAGTACAATAGTACAGGTCTGTTTATCTTGCAAAGTAAAATGTTAACCGTATCTACTCAAACAAAATAAAAACCCACGTTTTGACATTATATGGTGACTATTGTTGGCTTTCTACTTTACTTTATACCCTATAGCCTTAACTTAAACAAACACAATTAGGACTTTAAGTATTTCAACTGTAACCACTTCTTACATTTCTTATTTCTTTATAGTTTTTCTTCCATTTTATATAGATATTGTTGTTCCACATCTGTATATTCCTGTTTTGGAGAATAGGGTATCTATTTATTTTTTTTACATACTTATCATGGTGTCTATTTTGTTATGTTGCTATATTGTCTCTGTTATGTACTTGTACATACTTTTATTTTCTTATAACTGCTTGATGCCTGTAATTTTTTTTATTTTTTTTTATCCTTGAATGGAGAATCTGGAACATGATAAATGTCATGATTTTTAAATCTAAAATTGTTCGTAAAATATTCTAACAATCTATAATTCTTAATAAATACATGTATAAGTTTTCCTCCCATGAGTCAAGCACCCATCACCCACACGACAGTGCTGGAAACCAGCTCTCTCTCTTTTTGGGAATTCTGTTTTGATATGGTGCAAATATTTTCAACACAAGTCTAATATCTTTGTAATACCTTTCCTTTGTGTTGCTCGGATACACAATGATAATAATAACACTAGTAATAATAATAAAAGTAATAAGTATAAGTGGTAAGTAATAATAAATTATTTTAAAAATCACATTATTCTGAGGAACACACATGAGATGAGGGAAGCCTGGGATATTTATACATCTTTTAAGGGTTCTTGGCTGAGAAAACTTGAGAATCTCAGTTTTACAGAATACGATGGCCGTGAGAATACAGTTTTCAAGTTCCCACCTCCTCAGTATTTTCCCTTCACTTCCTCTCCACAGTATCCAGCAGCGCTCTGTCTCACCATCACACTATGCTTTCATTTTATTCCGCATATTATGCTCCATAAAGACAGGGGGTGTTCAGCATTAACCTGCAGTGATCCCCACCTCTCCCTTGTCATTAGCAGCAGCACTTAGCAGCTCTGTTATCTTCCTGAGACAATGCTTCATCACTGGATTAGACTTTAATTGGCTGCATTAGCTGCCTGCCACCCCCACCTCCCACCCACCACCCCCCGGCTCTGCAGGCTGTGATCTTAAAGGCCCCGCCGTCCCTGAGTCAGAGTCAGACACACACTGCAGGCTTTGCCCCGACACCGACAGCCAGCAGGTAGCAAATTTAAGGAAACATGTTTTGGAAACTGGTGAACTTTAGATAAATATCCAGCCAATCAATCCAACACTTGCTTGCAATTACGTGGCTGTGGCTGCTTTTCTCACTTATTATGCCTGTACATGGGCATAGTGAGGAACCTAATGGGAACTCGAGAGATAAATAAATCAAGTGGCTCCACGATTAGAGCCCCTCGGCCACAGCAGGGCCTCCAAAACAAAGCCAACTGAACCTCAACATTTCTCCACCATGGAGTCTCCCTCTCTGTCTGTTTCATCTTCATCTTTTACATGTTTTTTCTGTCTTGTTACATCTTCTATGCATTTTTTTTTTGTCTTGTTACGACTTTCCTGTCATTTTTCATCTTGTTGCATCTTTTACATAGTTATTCGTCTTTTTTTTAATACATGTATTTTTGGGCTTTTATGCCTTTAATGACAGGACAGCTGAAGTGGGGACAGGAAAAAGGGGGGAGCGAGAGTGGGGGGTTGACATGCAGCAAAGGAGGAGCAGGAGTCACTGCAGAGGACTCACAGCCTCGTGGGGTGAACGCTCTTCCAACTGAGCTGCCAGACCACCCGTCGTTTTTCACCTTTAATGTCATTTTTTATCTTGTTCCGTCTTTTACATGGTTAATAATCTTGTTACATCAGTTTTTGTCTTGGTACGTCTTTTACATGTTTTTTGTCTTCTTACATCTTTTACGCGTTTCTTCGTTTTACATCTTTTATGTGTTTTTAGTCTCTTTATCTTTGACATCATTTTTTTGTCTTGTTATATCTCTCATGTTGTTTTTCTTCTTGTTGCATCTGTCGTTTTTGTCTTGTTACATCTTTTCCATGTTTTTTCATGTCATTTTTGTCATATCTGTCATGTGTGATATGCACTGATGGGTACAGTGAGGAATTGTCTTTTCTATGTGTTATTGTCCTCTCGTTTTCAGTTAAAATTACTCTTGACGTTGGGAATATGTTGCACAATGATGCAAAATCTGCAAAAACAAAATAATTTTAAACTAAAGCGACAAGCCTGTTTTGAATGTAAGTAGAAAGTACAGATATTTGTGTTAAAATGTAGGGAATAAAAGGAAAATGTTAGAAAAGTAAATATTCTAGTAGATACCTTAAAACTCTACTTAAGTACAGTAATAAAGTATTTGTACTCTGTTACTTCCCACCACTGTTTCTCAGAAGATATAGCAACTAGCAGCTAGCAGGAAACATGCATTACTTTGAATATTTCTCTGGTTTTGAACATTATTGGAAACATTTGGGAAATATACAGCAAAATATATGACATAGGTATAGTCTTTTTGAACATTTTAATGCAGAAATGTAGCTTTAAATATTCTCTCATTATTTAGAGTACTCAGTTGTGCCCCTAAATCACAAAAAAAACATGTTCTCAAAGCTGAAAATCAACAAGATTTGGAGACACTATATCAATTTTTTGTGTAAAGGCTCGGGCTGATCGTTTGCGTGCCGGTACTTTGAGGCTGTAAAAGGTTTTGATTTTTACGTCCTCACATAAAAAAGGTGCACAAGTTAAAATACACAAACAAACTTCCAGAAACTTCTTCTTTTCCCTCAACACTCAAACATATTCCAGCAGCCCAGACGCTCAAACACATCTGCTAATCTCTTTTTCCAGAGACATCTAAAGGTTTTGTTCTTTTTTTTTAATTCTCCAGAAATCTCATTAAGACTATCTGGCTGAATTACATTAATTACTAATTGTTTATTTAATTGATAACTAATTAAACAGTATAAAAGGATCCGTGGTGAGGCTTTAATGCAGTAAAAGCTTCAGCTCGGCTCAGCCAAGGCCTTATGTAAGGCCCTGCAGCGCTGACCCCCACATCTGCTGCACAAGCCTCCCTATCGAGGCCAGGCAGGGCTTTAATGTCTGCGTGCGTGTGTGTGTGTATATGTGTGTGTGTGTTTCTGTGTGTGTTTCAGAGGAGCTTATGCCTCTGCTGGCCCAGAGAGCAGCCTGCCAGGGTTTATAAGACAGTAAGGACTCTATTAGAAAGCGCTCTGCCCGCCTGTTTTGGAGGCAGCACTGTGTGTTCTCTCTGTAGGAGGCTTCAGCATCATTTTAACCTCCATATTACATCATTTAAAATTCTTCTTTTTATTTGTTTGTTGTTTATTTTCTTTCTGGTGATTGCTCTGTAAAGCATTTTGTGAAACCCTTGGGTTTAGAGAAGTGTTTTAACAGCATACTATCTCCTATAAAATCATGTTTCCTAGCAATTATCACCACTCTCTGCTCAGTGATCCACATATTTATAAAAGCCTGAACAATAAAAGGTCGGACTTGCACATCAGTCTTGTAACATAGAGTAATATATAAATTCTATTTATTCATCCAAGTCAGAGAGGAAAGTAGATACAGGTGATAGATAGATAGATAGATAGATAGATAGATAGATAGATAGATAGATAGATAGATAGATAGATGTTTTCACATTATTTATAGTGTATTTTTATTTAATTCGTATGAAAAATGTCTAAAAAACATAAATAATAGAGCAAAGTAAATAATTATTACAGGCTTAAACATGGACTTGATTGCACCTCAGCAAAAAATTACATTTTAAATACATTTTTGCGAGTTTCAGAGCTCAGATTGAACTAATAAAGTACGATTTAATGCTCAGATAAGACAAATTTGTCCTTGATCTTGTTCACTTTCGATGATAAATTTGAAGCAACAACACGAGCAGACTTTAAATGTTTCTAATCATCACGATACACATCCACATCCATAATTTAGAACTACAACTTACGGTTTTGGCAGAATAATTTTACATATTAAGAGCATCGGTTCAGATGCTTAAATTCAGATGTCAACATCCTCACAGGGAGCCAAATATTAAAGCAGTAACACACACACACACACACACACACACACACACACACGGTGGGAGACATCCAGGGATGATTCATGTCTATTAGGCGTCCTCAGCTGGAGACAGAGGTCTACAGGCTGGAAATCGATCCGAGTCCATCAGATCAGGTGACGTTTTCTGCCTCTTCTGGCTCCTGTTAGATGATCACTTCTGATATTTTTCACTCTTTTTATCTTCCCTGTTTCTTTTTTTTTTTCTGGCCTCATGTTGTCCCACCGTAATCTCCACTCCTCCTCTTTCTTTCTGTGAGAACCAGAAAAGGTTTTCAGCTGGTGAAGCTTCGTGTATCCCATTCTGGTGGATTTTAGGCACTTTTCTGACATTTTAAAAACCTTCTTAGGTTGTTTTTAGATCAGGATGTGTGTGTTTATGTCAACCGTGGTTAGGTGATCAGTATTTTTCTGCTACTATTAAACAAGAAAGACAATAGTATTGCTCAGAATGTTGTTTGTTTGTTTTTTAAAATATTTTACAATCTGGTGCCTCAAGAAAACTTTACATCTTTGTGTGTTTCCAGTTATTTTCTTCAGGAAAAAGGGTGGACATTTTTGTTTTGTTTTGTTTGCTGTATTTGTTTCTGATCTCTGGAGGCTTAAGTAACATCAGGAGTCTTCGTCTCTAAGAGGCTCAAGTGTGGAACAATAAGGAGGGTAAGTCCCCTTCCTCAGGGGACAAAAATAAAAAAGACCTGGACCCCCCATTAAAAAAAAAAAAAAAAAATCACACAGGCTCACACACACACACACACACCCACACACGTTTTTTCAGAAGAGTTCTGTGTCCTATATTTATATTTTCAAGGTCAATATTTCATTTTCGTTTCCAAACAACATCAAATTTATTTTCAGTTATTTTTAAATGTACTTTACAGTTTCGACAGATTTCTGGATTTAATTTCTTTTCTGACTATTATACAGGAAGAGATTAAAAGTAAAATTAAAACAGATGTTAAAGCCTGTTACAAAAATACTACTTTTCTAAAAGGTTACACGTTTTTGTTTTGTTTAAATCACATTATAATTTGATAGGTGCAAATTATTATTTTTATTATATTGTATACAATATAATAAAAATATTGTATACAATATAATAAAAATAATAATAAACCAATGTAAGGAAACGTGTCTGGACATTTTAGGCTTTTTCACTCGGTGGATCGGACTTTTAGTTCAGCTGATTTTTAACTTTTTTTTCTGTTTAGGATTTAATTAAGTCATGTTGCTTTACTAGTTTAAATGTAAATAATGAAACGGCGGAATATTCAGTCTTAAATGATAAATTAGGGCAAATGAAGGAAGCTTGAATCTGGCGATGTATCTCCTCTTATATTTTTCTTTTTCTCCGTTTTTCTTCAAGCTGTAATCGCGCTGTGATCCTTTTATACCCTCTGACTTTATTTAAAACATCCACGTGAATTTATTCCTCACGCTGAGATCTTCTCTGGTTTAATATTAAGAGTCTCCTCTTGTGATAAAAGCGTTTGTTTTAAGCCTCTCGGCCTTAACAAAATATTAACAAGCGGAATGTAAATGTCAGCGAGGTGAAATTAACGTCTGATTTCACTCGTCTGTCTGCGTGTTGTTTGAATCTTTCGCTCATTTATTTATTTTTTTATTTAAAGCAAATGAGCTCATAAGGGTTTTCAGCTCCTCTCGGCGTCGCTTGCGGCTTTTCTCTTCTTTCAAAGTGGGAAAATTCAAGTGTTGCGTTTGTGTTAAAATGGATGAAGACGCGCACGAAGCGTCGCTAATCACCGAGTTTCTGACACAAATAGTTTTCAGCTTTCAGTAGTGGCTGTCATGGAAAAGTTAACAAGCTCTGCGGGCAGACTGCACGCAGGGAAATAGACAATATTTATTAGTCTCATTCCAAATTGTGTTTTAATTCTAAGAGGGATTAAGAATAAGAGAGTAATTAAACTACATGAGCCGCTGGCACGAATACAATTTTATTTAGGAGGCTCGAAATTTAAAGTTTGAATAAACAAACAAAGGGCCATTCCGCTGAATCGGTGCATTTTCAGTCCCCAGGACATTAAACGCGTAAATAGGCCTGTGTGTATTAAAAATATCTGTATAATAATACATTAGATTATGAGGTAAAGTGCGCTGCACTTTGTCTTAATCGCAATTTGAAGAGAAAATCTTAATAAAAAAAATACCCCCAATCTGTAAAACCACAGTTTAATCCTACAGAATTATTATTATTATTATTATTATTATTATTATTATTATTATTATTATTATTATTGTTGTTGTTGTTAAAAACAGTGTCTGGATAATTCCGATTGATCAATCAGGCCACAACATTTTAAGGTCTGTTACTAAGAGACCGTTGCTATGGACACAGTTCTGTTTATAGATTCTGGAGGAGTAATAAAATCATTTTCAAAGCAATTGAATATTTTTTTAGGTTAAAACTTTTGGCAAATTGTTGTTTTTAGAAAGCAGCTGTACAATAAGCAGGATAATGTACAGTGTGCATCCTGCACCCCCCTGTTCATTCTCCCTTACTTCATGTAAACCTCAATCAAAATTCTCATGATAAAGTTAATTTCCACCAATGTGATGAAAAATAACAACTTAATGAGTTGTAGTATCTCAAAATAATTGTTGTTTAATTGATAAAATAATTTTTAAATTAATATTTGGTCTCAAATTATTTATTTGTTAAAGGAAGTAGCTGTATAATAATGAGTATAATGTACAGTGAGCAGGTCATTATTGTGAAATAAACCCCTTTAAATCCCTGTACGTTTGCCCTACTTATTTTGTGACTCTAGTTCCAGTTTAGATATTTAAATACTTTTTTTCATCTGAAATTCATAATATGTGGGTTAAATCACACACTTATGTCAATTTTTACTCAGTCGTGTTGCCCTGACACATCCGGGGATAAGTAAATATTTTTGCTCTATTTTCTGTATTTTTGATCATAAGTATAACTGAGAATGTCAATCTTAACATTCAGTCATGTTACCTAAATTATTTCTTAGATGCATGTTTTTTTTTTGTAAAAGATAGTTTTGGTGAATCCCTTGAATGAACTAAATTAGTATTGATGCCATGTGGCTATCATGTATTTGCTAATGCTAATGCTAATGCTAAACACTTAGCCCTGATGTGCAGTACAGGCCATGTATCCAACGGTATCAGTTTAAGCAATGACACCCCAATGTTTCTGTCTTTCAAGATGGATGCATGCAGTGTAAAACTTTCTGTACTCCATTCTGAGTGTGCAGAGTATTTAAATGCCCTTTTCCCAATCTCTGCATGAACATTTGGTACAAAACGTGCAGGTTCTTCTGTTTAGAAACCTTGTTTAAAACAAATAAAAAGATCTGAGACTACAAGTTACATATTTAGAACAGTTAAAATATGTGCTATCAGACACAGTGTTCAAAAAGACAAAGCTTCATCGTACGCTGCAGCTGAAGGGTTGAATTATTCACCAGAAGCTGAAATTGGAAATAATCGAACTTTCTGCTGCAGGAGGTTTAAATCTCCTGCAGCGCACCTGACTTCATTCCCTTTCCACAAACACAGCCATGGCCTTTTCTTTTTTCTCCTGGAAGGGCGGTAAATTCTCCTCCTCCTCCTCCTCCTCCTCCTCCTCTCCTTCATTCAGTCTGTTTTTGATTGAGGCCTAAAGGTCAGCTTTGGAGTTTTTCTTTTAAAGCATCTCTGACTCCAGCTTTGTGGCCAAAAGCTAACAATAAAGCCCTCAACTCCCCTTGAAATAACGGAGATTTTTTATCAAGCCTCTGAACACCCTTTTTCCTTCAGAGGGGCTTAAGTGCTTTCATGTCTGTAATAACTTTGTATACAGTGTATGTATACACACTAAGCTACAACAAGGTGATAATAAACCGGCTGCTAACTGCTCATGGTGAGGCTAAAGCCCGGCAGAATTAGCACTGGCCTGCCATAGGATTTCATTAAAAAAGGAGAAAATTGACAGCACGTCGATAGGTTTTGATTTAATATCGCTGTGGTCAGTTCAGCAGAGTCGGTTACAAAAACCAGACAATTTTAATCAAATTCCTCGACTCGCTGGAGTGAAGTTGTGCTGCAGCTTCACTGTAATGGAGCAGTGTGGGATTTCACTGTCATCGAGCAGGAAAAAAAAGCTCTGATTGATGCTGGAGAATTTGTGTTTTTTAAATTTAGTCTCACATGACCTCACCTAAATTCAGTTTATTTTGGGTTTTTCAGGCCTCAGTTGAACTGCTTGAGTTTTTCACCTCTTTTAATGCTCTAACAAAGTAAATATAAAGTAGTCACAGGCTTGTAATGCAACAAAATGCTTGAAATGTTTGCAAGAACTGTTTTAATTTGTTTTCCTTAATTGTGTTTTTTGTTTGGGGAATATCAATCAGACCTGTAGGTTGTTTCAATCAGATATCTCTTTTCTTAAGTTTCATCAAGTCAACAAAACTACAATCTTAAAGATAAATCTCTCCTCTCTTCTACATAGAGCAGGAATTTGTCTCTTTGGGCCCAAAAATAAATGTTTTTATGTTGTTTTTAGTTTTTAGAGTAAATGAGAGTCTATACATAAGGCTTTTTCATCTCTTTCATCAAAAATGAAATACAGAAAACCTTTAATACAGCTGGATTTAAGTATACTGAAGGACTAAAATGAATCAACACAATGTAGGAGAGATGGAGGACAAGAAGTGTTTTCATTTCGTTTCTCTCGCAGCCACAGATTGATCATATAAATTAAGTCTCAGTCATCAAAAACTACAAACTTAAAGATATACATTGTTTCTGAGGCTTTCTCATCCCATCAACAATGACACTCAGAAAACTTTTCATAATAATACCAAAACAGAGGGATTTAAGTGCACTGAGGCACTAAAATTAACCAGTACAGTTGAGGCAGAGATGGAGAACAGAAAGTGCTTTTATTGAAGACATTTTCATGTTTTTTTTCAAAGAACAGTTCACCCCCTTTGTTGTTTATCCATGTGGATTTTTTTGTGATGTGAGTTGCGGAGTTTTGGAGATTTCAGCCATAGAGATGTCTTCTCTCCCCTTTAATGGGTCCTCAAAGCGCCACAAACTTATTTGGAAAATTCAAAACCAAAAATTCAAACCAAAACTTCTTTCCAAAAATCATGACCCGGTTACTTAAGATAGTCCACAGACTTTATTGGCGGCAGTTTCATGCAGAAACTACTTTCTTTCTGCAGTAGAACCTACAGGAACTACATTCTAGTTCCTACATGAAACCACTCCAACAAGATCTATGAATTATCTCAAGTAACCAGGCCATGATTTAGGGAAGAGTGACTGCTTTGGACTTTTTCAGATATATTTTTGGTTGGGTTGACAGTCTGTACATTGTTTCTGAGGCTGTTTTATCACATCAAAAATGAAAAACAGAAAACCTTTAATAAAAACATCCAAACAGCTGGATCCAGGATCACTGAAGCTCTAAAATTAACCAGTACAGTTGAGACGGAGATGGAGGCCAGAGAGTGTCTTTTTATCGAAGATGATTTCAAGATGTTTTTTAACCCCATTTTCCCAGCCACAAACTAATCAAATAAGGAAAGTTATTAAAAATAAATAAATAAAAAAATACAAACGTACAGATAGATTTCTCTTCTGTGATTTTTCTTCAACATGTCCGTTCACCAGGAGCTTGAAGTCTCCTGCTTGAACTCAAAAATAATAAATTATTCTGGTTCTAGTCTGGAGTTCTGGAGTCTATTCATTGTTTCTGAGCCCACATTTAACTGCACTAAAGCACCAAAATTCACCAGCAGTTATTAATGCATTTACATAATATTTAACTCCAGACCAAAAACAGACCTCACAGTCTCTTAAAAACACGAACCTGAAGACAAACGTCCCTCATTCCTCCCACATGCCCGTCCACCAGCAGCTCGGCGTCCCTCCTCTGGATCCAGAGCCAGTGTTTGAACCACCCTCACTGACTGATTATACCTGATACGGGTGCTGGGATCCCTCTCATCCCGCCCTCAATGGCCTGTGCAAGTGCTTTTCATCAGGCCTCAAGTGCTCCTCATACTCGATAACATGAGGCTCGCTCACATCACACACACACACACACACACACACACACACACCTGTCTCTTG
>JAJHUR010138996.1:15235-45178 GCA_027495735.1 Lutjanus campechanus
CTGGATCCAGGATCACTGAAGCTCTAAAATTAACCAGTACAGTTGAGACGGAGATGGAGGCCAGAGAGTGTCTTTTTATCGAAGATGATTTCAAGATGTTTTTTAACCCCATTTTCCCAGCCACAAACTAATCAAATAAGGAAAGTTATTAAAAATAAATAAATAAAAAAACACAAACGTACAGATAGATTTCTCTTCTGTCATATTTCTTCAACATGTCCGTTCACCAGGAGCTTGAAGTTTCCTACTTGAACTCAAAAATAATAAATTATTCTGGTTCTAGTCTGGAGTTCTGGAGTCTATTCATTGTTTCTGAGCCCACATTTAACTGCACTAAAGCACCAAAATTCACCAGCAGTTATTAATGCATTTACATAATATTTAACTCCAGACCAAAAACAGACCTCACAGTCTCTTAAAAACACGAACCTGAAGACAAACGTCCCTCATTCCTCCCACATGCCCGTCCACCAGCAGCTCGGCGTCCCTCCTCTGGATCCAGAGCCAGTGTTTGAACCACCCTCACTGACTGATTATACCTGATACGGGTGCTGGGATCCCTCTCATCCCGCCCTCAATGGCCTGTGCAAGTGCTTTTCATCAGGCCTCAAGTGCTCCTCATACTCGATAACATGAGGCTCGCTCACATACACACACACACACACACACACACACACACACACACCCAGGCAAACATGAGCGTGTGAGCGTGTTATCTCCTTCAGGGTTTGACATGTTTGTTTTGACTAAATATCAGATATCCACCTGCTGCAGTGATGGATAACGTTCAGCCTGTAAAACCAGCGATTATATTTTCTTCTCAGTCTTTTAATCATTGAATTAGTTTGTCTACATTCATTTAATTTCATTTAATTGTCTTCCACCACTGAATAGATGTGGTGAATAAGCCTGTCTTGAAGATAATTTAATTATTAGTTTTATAAATGTCTTTTTTTAATGTCCCGTGATGCTCTAAATGCTGTTTTTTTTAAAGACGTTTCTCTCCTAAAATTCAAAGTTCTTCTATAAACTTTTATTCAGTCCATCAGTCCAATTCTAATCACTTTCAGTACACTGAATTTTAATCAGTTGCATGAAAAAGTGACAGACAGACGACTACATGTGCTTATATTTCTCATGTTGGACCCACAGTGCCAACAAACACTTAACATCTCCACAAAATGTCATTTTTGACGATCTTTTAGAAGTTCTTGTTTTGTTTTGTTTGTGTTTTTTGTTTGTTTGTTTGTTTGTTTGTTTGTCCAATAGAGAGGTTTTTTTAAAAAAATCAGTTTTCTTAAGAATGTTATTTTCATCACGTTAAGAGTATTTTTCCTTTTCTTCAAACTTCATGGAGTTCTCTCTGAGGTTAAAAGGCAGCTGTTGTAGGAAATATGGAAATATCTTGACACAGATTCTGGATAGTCTCCATTTTTTTGTTGCGTAAGCTGTTGATTTTTTCTCTACGCATGTCAAGTTACACTTACTGGTAAAAAAAAAATGTTTTAAAAAACACAAAATTGGGCTCAATATCAGCTGTGCAATGTATCTGTTTTTGTTTTCTGTCCCCCAGTCAAGTATTATAAACTTTAAAATAACCTAAAAGAAGCAAAAGTCTTTCAGAAATCTTCCTTCACATTTTTAATTTAAGGAACAGTCCATAAACTTAATAAAAACAAGTCTAACTGTCTTTCATGTCTTTTGTCTTATCTAGAAATGTATCAGTGTGGCAGGATGAATGAAATAAATGTTGAGTTGTCATGTAATGTGAAAAGTAAGAGAACAAACAAAAGAGTCGCTCCACTGCCAAATTAAAAATATATATATACAGTATACAGTATAAAAACTAAAAATAATGCACACATAGATCTATTTCTCATCAAACATCACTACACTACTAAATAAAAACACTATAAATTCAAAGGAGACATGAAATTTGTGAGCTATCACACTGGAAAACAACACTTTTATTTTTTTATCACATGATAAATATGCACATGTGGTTTTCAGACAGTTCACATGTGAAACAATGTTTTTTTCCCCCTGGAAACTGAACTCAACAGTTAAATATGGTGTAAGTCTTCGTTAGCAGTAATAATGTTTGTGAATACAGCAGAATGCTTATATTTTGTAAAGAATGACAACATTTCAACAAAAGGAGCTCTTTAAAATATGCAAAGCATGTGAATAGTTGCCTCTCCACTAAAATTCAAAGAACATACACGTGTCACTATTTATACTAAAACTTGCAAGAAATTCACACAAGACAAATGTAATTTGTAAGAAGTCACAGTAGAAAACAACAAATTTACATAATAAATTCACGCACATGTACATCTTTGTTCAGATGTTTCACATGTGGAACAATGTGCTTTTCCCCTGTAAGCTAAGCTTAGATTTAACAGCTAAATCTAGTGTAAGTCTATGTTAGAAATGTTTTTGTTGCAGTTAGAGGTTTTTACAGCAGCAATAAAGTTAATTAAAACAGCAGAAGGTCCATATTTTGCAACATATGACACACTTCAACAAAAAAAAAAACCTCTCTAAAATGTGCAAAATATGGAAATATACCTGTAATTTATTTATTTATGCTCAAAAAACTTCAGATTGTGCCTTTAAAAGTGAGAACTTCCCATGCAGCTCTCAAAAACACCAGAATCAGTGAATAAATGTATACTGCGTGTCGTGCAGAGGCCTCCCCGCTGTCCTGCCTGCAGCTCTGTTGCTCGACACAGAGGCAGCACTTTCTCAGGGCTGCAGCTCGGCTCTGCTGTTCCGTGATAATGATAAGGCCTTAAATCCCTCTGTAGATTTGACCTTTGTCCCCCTCTCTATTTTTAAACTGTCTTGCGCGCCGGAGAGTTGCGATCTGGCCGGTGCTGGGGGAGGATTAGGTGTATGTTTGGGCAGAGGTGACTCCAGGAGCCCCCCTCTGTTTGGTTTGGCAACCCCGCAACCACCACACAGCTGCCGGCAAAACCCCGCTTGATCTACCAGATACCCAAAATCATTATGTGGTGTTTGTTATGGAGCGGGGGAAAAGTGAGGAGAAAAGAAAAGAGGAGAAAAAAAAGAGAGGTTTACTTTTGTTTGAGGAGGACTTTGAGGGTTTGAAGTTTGGTCACTCAGACATGTTACAGACGTCCTTTCAAACGTGACTGAGATGTTTACATTCGACTTCCCCTTTTGAACGCTTATCAGCAGCCTATTGATTGAGACCATGTATCACATATTTAAATAATATTATGCTAAAGGGTACAGTAGAGAGAAAATCGGTCTGTGGATTATCAGGAGTAACCAGGTCATGATTTCTGGAAAGAGACATTGCTGTAGAGCTCCATCTAGTCCCATCATATTCAAAAGAAGGCAGACTTTTCTCTAGCTGATATCTCCAAACCTCTGCAACTCACAACAAAACTATAGATGGAAAAATATCACTAAAGGCTGAGGGAACTTTTTATTTTAGGGTGAACTGTCCCTTTAAAATGAGATCAGCACCAGCATGCAGAATAGTATGAAAATCTTCTGTGGATCTTTTATCATCCACAGAATAACATCCACACTATTATGTAAATATTCATTGAAAAGGTGACAGAATGCAAGTACGTTCATGCTCTTTATATTCAAATATAATTTTTCCATGGCATTAGACAGCAGTGGAAGACGTATTCAGATCCTGAGATAAAAGTCACAAATATGCACCACATTGTTCAAATACTCCTTTACAAATACAAACCCTGCACTAATAATTGTACTCAATTAAAAATATAGAAGTATTATCATGACTGGTGCATTTAGGTGTAAGCATCGTCTTTATGTTTCAGCTGAAATTGGAGTTTATTTTAACTACTTTTAATTTAATAGTCAATGAATCTTTGATTTCAGCTTCTCAGATGTGAATATTCTCTGTTTTCTTTAGTCCTCGTTCAGAGTGAACTGAACATCTTTGTTTAGTGGACAAAACAACATTTGAGGCAGGGACATTTCTTTACAGCGCGCTTTTACAGAATAACTGCCTCACTCGTATGGAAATGTTCATAGAAACCAGCTGCTCTTGCTCAGAGTTTACTGTGTGTAAAGTCACTCATGTGTGTTATATTCAAATATAGTTTTTGCATGGAATTAGTCAGCAGTGGACGACATATTCAGATCCTTTGCTTTGGTCACAAACACACTATGTACCAAAGCGTCCAAATAAACCCTCCGCTAATGACTGTACTCATCATTGGACTGTGGACAGAAAAAAAAAAGACATTAGAGGACGTCAGCTTGGGCTTTTGGGAGCACTGATGAATATTTTTCACGTTTTTCTGACTTTTTATAGATCAAACAACTAACTGATTAATCTAGAAAATAATCAACAGATTAATAGATGATGCAAATAATCATTAGTTTGCAGCCTGTTAGGTAGCTTAATCCATAATAGTACAATCTATTTCAATATGTCGGCTTAAACATGTAAAACATGGTATCTGTGGCTGTAGTGGAGTCGAGTACAAGTACCTCAAAACTTGACTTAAATAGGCTACATGAGTGAACGTGCTTAGTTCATTTCAATCACTGACATGTGAGGTGGACGTGGCGTTCAATTGCACATCTAATCAAGTCACAAAGTTCAAAAGTATTTGAACGTTAAAGGTTTATGTCAAAAGATAATCGCTCCATCGTAGCCATGATGCTAAAATAATATTGTATATGACTTCTTCTTCTTCGAGGTACTGAAGGATAAAACAGGCATCAAACAGAGGATAAGACACAAGCTGTGCTCCCTCATGAGGAGTCAGATACATTTACATGTTGTGGGAGGAGCAGAGAGCGACTTGCTTCATCAAAAACATCTCAGGAAAGCAGTTTAATTAAACAATTAAGTTGTACATTTAGTCCAAAAACATCTCCATACAAATCATAATAAGAGGATGATACATTTAAGAAAATGGGTATAAAGCCTTGTCAATACGTACAAAGGAGACCATGTAGATATTATTTTGAGGAAAATACCCAGAAACACCCCTGACTCACACGAGGTTCCTGAAAAGCAAACCTAAAAGAATAAATATGATATTCTGCAATTAATACATCAGAAAAATGTCAGTTAGAACATTTTTATATAGAAGCAAACAGTCTAGGTGTGAGGAAAACAATTTTAGATCATATTATAGAAAGAAACAAAAGTAAATAAGGGCAGAAATAGAGGGAATACATCTAGATATCTGTGAACTATAGATGATATGAACCCCATACATTATCAAAAGAAAGGTTTTAAATACAAAGTCAGCGTCTAGGTCATTAGGGGCAAGGGTGTGTAGGGATTATACTTTAAAATATCTCTCTTTTTAAACAAGAAACTATCAAAATCATCCTCTTTTATAGCAGGCTGTTGGCAAATACATTACTCCCAAAAACATCTCCATAACATTAAAGGTTTCCAAAACCCTAATTATGAAAAAACTACAAAAGAATAAAGACCGTATTGTGTCTACAGGCTCAGTTTTTAATTCTAAACTCACAAACGAGCCAAGATCAGATGCGACTCAAACACACTTTTCTCTCGACTACTGGAGGCCGTCTGATGCGTTTGAACAGTCGAGCAGTCCGTCATTCTTACGAAGACAAACTTGTCCCTCGCCTGACAGTTAATGGGTTTGGCCCACTGATTAATTGTGATGAATGGGAGCTCATTCATAACCCATTGTGCAGTTGGCCCTGCGTGCTGTCAGTGGTACTGGATACAAAGGCAGAAGCAGAGACAGACAAGAGTGTTTTCACTGCACAAGGAGGCAAACTACTGCCCCCTGTTGGCCCGAGGCTCCTGCTGAGAAAACAGCACGGCATGGAGGATGTATTTTTGGCTGCAGGTTTTCCAAAAAGTAAAATTTAGTAGTTGATGGTGATATTTTCAGGACGGATAAACAGGAAGATGCACAAACACACACACACACACAGAGACCGTGAATTAGAAATAAGATCTCCAATTCTTGTGGTAATATGAAAAACACATGAAAAATGTAGCTGCGAGCAGCGATCAGGGGGTTTAAGCCCATATGGGAATGTTAATAATTTAAGGCTGTCAGGGGTCAAGAGCTACATGGGAATGTTGGGAATGTTGAGAGCGGGGGCTCTGGCAATCACAGACATAATGATATGGACCCCGTCCACACAGGAGAGGCTGTTTTTATTAGTATTATTAATATGTTTATCCAGTTTTATATCAGTGTTGTTGTTGTGATGGGTTCGCTGCTGCTACTCCTCCTGTTTTAAGAGTGAATCCGGTGTGTGATGTATGTTTCAGGAGGAGGGCTTTGTGTGCACGATATGTTTGTCCAGGAGTGTATAAATCTACTGTGAGTTATTGTAAGACACACCCAAACATACAGTAACTGCAGTACAACCAGGACACTTGAGTCTCTATATGCTGTGTTTTATCATCTGTCTTTATCAATTCCAGCGCAACGTAGAGTTATTTTAAAAAAACGTTTTTTACATTTTCTTACAAAATACAGTCTCTTTGAGGATAAAACCATCTGTTGTAACCCTTTATGTTGGGTTATAGGTAGTACACACTGAGAGGGTTCCAGGTGAAACCTTTTAAAAGGTTCTACCGGGAACCAAAAGTGGTTCTCCTACGGGGATGAGCCGAAGAACAATAACTTTTATCTCTAAGAGTGCAGTTAGACCAAGAGAAAATGAAAAATATGTACTGTTACCTGAAAAATAGGCAGTCAAAGGTTCCACCCAGAAGCTCCTATGAGAGGTTCTACAAAGAACCCCACTATGGTGTAATGGTGGGGGTTCCATCTCTGGTCTGTGAGAGATCTATCCTTAACTGTTTCCATCTTCTAAAGGTGCTAACAAGAACCCACCCAAGGGAATCTACCAAAAATCCTTTTATATTCTGAGGGTTTCATGTAGAACCAACCCAGGTTTTTTTTAATGAGAACTTTTTTATATTACAAGGCTTTCATTTCTTGTCTTGTAAGGGTTCTGTGTTCTGCACAGAGGCATTATAAATATTAGCAAAAAGTTAATTTGGCACTTTGGAACATAAAACAGCAAAAACTTAACAAATTACTCAGTCCAGCAGAGAAGGCATGATGGGAAATGTGGGCTGTCCAGATGTATTAAAAATATAGAATTTGAAACATGGGTAAACATTTCCACATTTGTGGGTGAAGATCTTCCTGCCATCTAATTTTGCAACTGCACATATGAACTCATATGAACCTCAGATTTACCAGGAATCTGCCACTATACTCTGTTTTTGTTAAGTTTGTCCCATTTCTAATTAGCAAACTCTCATCCGACTCCATTACGGGCGATTCCTTGATTTTTGCTCAAGGTTCACTTACACTTGCTAGACAGTGAGATTATCTGTCAGACAAACAGTGTGTGGGCTCTTCTTCTTTTATTTTAATCTCACCGGCTCACAGGATGACTCACAGTTCGACTTTCTGAAAGTGCTGCTCTTTTCTGCGGTGGCTTCACTGCTCATGTTAATCTGGGTTCAATTATAGTCAGAGGCGGCAGATTCAAAGTCGGTGACAAGCGCCAAAGACTGGAATCAAATCCTGGCCGCTGTGCTCAACCAAGTGAGCGACCAGGGCATCCTTAGCTTTGTTCTGCACTGCACTAGCACTGGAGCATTTTGAAGCTAAAGAGCTAAATATTTCCCTCGCAAGTTGGTGGAGACCAAAAACAGAGCTAAAAGGAGAGTGATTATTGAACGTTTGCCAGCTGGCTTCAAATACGACTCCAATGAATAATAAGGCTTCTCTGTAATGTAAGTTACATTATGCATGTGACTTGCGTTATGATTTTTGTGACATAATGTACTTGTTTTAACTCAAACCTGTAACTGTGTCAAAACACCTACGTATTTAAATGTAACGTGCAGACATAAGGTCTGACATGTCTGGTGCTGGTACTCTCCAACAGTCATATATGTCGTCATATATATAGTCATTGGAAATTGGTTTATTCTGTCATTTATGAGGACGTGTGTTTTCAAAACGCTCGTCTTGTACAAACAATATTTTATTGACAACAGAGTTATTTGCGCTGTTCTTCATATTCATTTGGTTGCAGTCACATTAGCCCCAGAGTCTGAATGTTTCACTCCATCACCCATTCACTTAAATTGAAGCCAGTACAACTGATGAATTCAGTAACGCACTTCCTGTTTCGGTACAATTTGTCCCGAAACAGGAAGTGCAAAGTCGCCAGAGTCCTAGTTCACCTTTGTTTACCTCTGACTATGCAAATTCACACAGTCCGTTACAAATAGGAAACAGAACAGACATCAGTCTCTTTGTGTTGGGGAGTTTTCTCGGGGACGACCCGCCAGGTGGTTTACGAAAGCAAATGTACAGCTTTATCAAATTGATTATAAAATTACAGTTTATAATCGATTGAGTGCACAAAAACAACTTTCATTCATATGATCAGATTCTGACTTCAAGTTTCCTCTCCTTTCTTTTTTTTTCCCCCCTCATACTCTTTTATACTTTAATTCAATCTGTGTCATGTTTAAGGCCCACATTGTTTCTGCCATGCTGCCTGTCTCTCTCTCTCTCTCTCTCTCTCTCTCTCTCACACACACACACACACACACACACACACACACACACACACGTCACCGTGCAGCTCGACGAGATCTGAGGCCAGATATTTGATTTACTCCGGCAGGGTCAAAGAGAATGCATTAGGGCCTTTTGCAGGAGAGGCGCAGGGAACGGCCAAGAGTTATAAAGTGGTCGGATGGATGCTGACACATGGCCTTTCATAACAATCAGTCGAAGAGTTAGATGCACTGGCCCTGACCTCCTCCTCACTAACACCGTGATCTATACACTCCAGCCCCCGACTCCTATTCTCCACACCCCGCCAAAAACTTCCAGAAAAACTGCCCAAAAGCCTCTGTTTTTATTCCTTCTTTTTCATCATCTTGAGTTTTTAACAAGTATTTTATCTTCTGATTAACTGTTTTGAATAAGTGTCACTTTACAGACATGATATACTGTTCAAATCCAAAGCCTTGTCTCTTTTATACATACTATAACCCAGCTGTGAAGACACGGAGCAAAGGCGTGTTACTCCCATTTTAATGTGTTATCTGAAGGTCTCTTGAGTTTTTATGTCTGTCGTAACTGCTCTTTATCTTTGTTTGAGCTGATTACACAGTGAAAGGATCCCCTGGTGTATTTAACACACGTTCAATCTATAAAAATAGCAGGTGGATTAAGCATTAAGAAGACCTTTTAGACCATCATATAATAAGATGGTTTTGGACTTTTTAGAACTTAACATTTATGTGTGTATATCATTCTACCATATCTAATTGTAGGATTATTTTATCCAAAGCTCTTTACAGTTGCTTAATTTCTGTCACTGTTTAACTCTCCAAAATTCCTAATTTTCTAATATTTGTTTCATTTTAGGCTTATCAAGACATTTCAGTTCAAACATGATGGCACAGTGATTTGAAAAGTGCAAAACATATAACATCATCAAGCTCAAAGTAATGCTTTCAAATCAATTAACAAATCAATTTTTACAATTTATTATCAAATTATCACTATTGCAGTTATCTTTAAAGGAGGAATTTGTACCATAAAAAAATCATAAAATGACCATGATGCATCATCAGAGATTAAGGAAACATGCAAAGAAATACTCAGTGACAAAAACGCAATTCGCTTTAACCACAGATCGTATATTAAATAGGATTTCAACCTATTTAATATACATCTAATATGCAGTCTATGACTCCAACTCACTATTTAGACTGCAGTACTTATTTTTAGATGTGCAGTTGTTAAACATTGCTCCTTTAAAGCTAAATAATAAGGCTAGATATTAAATTAGCCAACTATTGTCTGCTGAGCAAAAATGTTTTTAGTAGTGATGCAAATACAAACTCTTTAGAAAACCTAATATTCTGAACCTATCAAATGTTTTGAAACCAAACCTCAGGTAACAGTTTTTCTTTCCCTCTTTACGAAGAGAGGAACAGCACCGTGGTACAGAAAGGAAAAGACAACAACAATCAGAACTTTAAGTCTTCCTCTGTCTTGTTATCTCCCTCTTCATCTGTTTCTCCAGCTTCGGCCTCCACCTCCATCAATACTGCTACTCACTGACTCATTTCAGTTAAGCTTTATTAGTACAGTGCTTTATCAAAAGCATTTTTGAGCATTTACATGACAGCATGAGCTAAATATTAAATACAATACATTATCAAACACAAAAGTTTTCAAGGCTATTTGCATTTTATGATAACTTCTGTCGTATTTTCATAATTTTGGTCATAATTTCTACCAATTATTATACAGTTCTGCACACCAAGTGAGTACAAAGTGACATTATACAATTAAGAAACATGAGCAGTCAGGCAGGTTGTTAACAGACCAACAGTGCGTCCATCTAAACCACTTTATCTGGAGGTAAAACTAGCCAATTAAGCTGCACATTTTGAGATCTCAGTGATTACATTGGTGAGTGCAATGTTATTACTGAAGATAGAAATACAATAGAAGCAGGATCTCCATGTGATGTACACTGAAGAGGCTCAAACATCAGATCTGTGTGGAGCGATGAGGAGACTATGACTTTCCCCAAACTAATACACGAAACAAACAGAAATGACATATTTCCATCATGTTTTCTACATGGTCTTTCTTTAGCGCCACCCTCTAGGGTGCCCTTTCAGTGGACAAAACTTGGTCAAGTGTCCTCTGGGGTGCCCTTCCAATGCAGAAAACTTAATGAAGTTCCCTCCAGGGTGTCACATAATGACACAATTTTAATCTGAACTAGGAATAAGAATTGATTTATACATAAATGCATCACAACTTTTGCTGCACTGGTGCCCAGCCAGGTGATGCCCTTTATGATTTTTTTCGCCCCTGCCCCTCAGACAGCCTCAGTCCACCACTAACTATCACCACCAAATGAAGACATGCAATGGCCAAAAAATAATCTTAACTTCACACATAAAATCAGTCATTTTGTTAAGAAATTCTGTAAAAGAAATTGGTGTTAAATTTGGGTGAAGCTATTGATTTAATATAGGAAGTTTGAATAAACAAAAACACATAATGAGACGCTGCCCCACTGCTCTATGACAGCTACATATTCTCCTGCCAGACCTCTCTCTCTCCTTCTCCAGGCCTCTCCCAATGTTTACATCACGTTTTATAACTCTGGGATGACAGACACAGACCTACTGCAGCCCATGTACTGCACACACACATGCACACACACACACTTGTATCTGGACAGCGTCAGGCAACACTTCAAAGTGCAGGATCCCCCTTTTTACAAGCCATATTAGGCTCACATCAAAGCGCTCTCTGCGCTTCAGAGCAGAGTTTTCTGCTCAGACGAACATCTCGGCCTCACAGCGCAGTGATGAAGCACCGCAGCACTGAACGTCACGTCCGACCCGACACCACAATACCTGCACACACACATTACAACACTGGACTCAGACCAGGGCACCGAGGCTTTGACCTTTGCACTCTTCACTAGCTGCATGTAACATCAGTGATTCTGGCGTGTTTGTTCTGGATGCATGCAGTGTGACACACAGACTGGGGTTTGATTGGTTCTCTGAAGAGATTTGATGATTTCCATCTTTGCTTTAATGTAATTTCAAGCTTCACAGAGTAAAACCGAGTCTGCTTTGGCAGCTTTTGGCTTCAGGATTTGGCAGCAGTTGTGATTTTAAAGATCAGAAGGAGCCCACGCAACACTGTAAAAAAAATCTCACAGGAATTTAGTGGAGTCAGCTAATCTTTTCTCATCAACTTAATGTAAATATACAGATTTTATTTATTCAAGTTAATGAAACGTAACATTTCTATTTATTTTCAGAACACTTCAGAAATCATAACCATGAGTTCTTCCAACTTGAAGTCTTTTGACTTAAAATGAATGAGCTGAATGAATGTACAGAGTTCAATCGACTCATTAAAGTAAGTTTATCAAGTAACCTGATCAGCAGCAGACTTCCCAGCATGCATTGTGTGAGAGTTTAAACTCTCCTGAGACCCTTCTTTTTTGTACCTCGAAGAAACTTGAGCGATACGTTAATGAAGTCTGGCAGGCAGTTGCTTAAGTCAAACTCCAGATTGTGTATTTTCATAGCAGTGTGCTTTTGTTTTCAGGATAACAGGTTTAGCTTTACATTGACAGACAAGTGACAGTTATAAACAGCTGATCACAGCGTAGGACTCGTCGTCACTTGTTATTGTCCTGCAGTATTCCTGCAGCCTGCCTGAGCTTCCCCGAGCCTGGGGAGAAACAACTCGCTTCAACCATCGCTCGTACATTAAATAGGATTTCAGCCTATTTAATGTACAGTGTATGGCTCTAACTCACTATTTGGACGACTATACTCATGTTGCATACACAGTTGCAACATATTGTCCCTTTACAGCAGCCCAGACACTAACTTTTTTAACTTATAACAAATAGTTTATTCTCACTGTGTATATGTCACTAAACCATCTAAAGCTATAAAATCAACCTTGGTCTTAAATGAACTCAAATATTGTTGACTAGTCTCTGTTATAAGTTTTGATTTTTATTCTCACACTAGACCTGCAAACAGCGACACTCTGTCCTCTTGTTAATTTCATATTTTGTGTGTTACTGGATCTATTTTCTCTGTTTACACAGGGTGTCAGAAACACTGAGGTAAATTTCAAGGCAATCTTTTTTTTCTCCTCCTCCTCCTGTCGATAATCTCCCGATGAAAAGCACTTCAAAGCGTCACGCAGAGCCCTGCTTAGCCATTGTTGCCTCAGTGAGTTTCACGCCTGGATTCTCATGCAGCAGCACCGAGTCCTGCTGAAACACTGCATGTGTCATTACAGAGAATGGCGTTGTCAGAGCGTTGAGAAAGCCCATACATCAAGCCTCTCCAACTGTAGTCATGGCAGCAACCAAATAAATAATGCGGGTCATTACGCAGAATCGTGTTGACAAAGAGCAACTATCTGTCTTTTTGACAACAGCCGAGGCCTTCGATAAACAGAGCGGCACCCACGGCTGCTCGCACAGACTGTAGCCTTTGTTCGAAAACCATTTTTCCCCTCTGCGGCATTAGTGCCGTTTCAGGAGAGTGTACACAAGAAAGCTGATCGTGACTTTAAGTGTTGTAAATGGCTGAACGGTAAGGCCGCTGTGCCAGAGTCGATCATGTTTTATGTACCTGCATTTCCTTCAAAATCTGTTGCTGCAAGAGAGAATATAAATGCAGAGCAGTTTTGTCAGACGTGGCAAAAGTGCACATGTTCTGTACTCTAGTAGAAGTACAGATACTCGTGTAAAACAGGACTCTGGCAAAACTAGAAGTACTGATTCAGCTTCTTAATGCAAGTAAATGTGAAAAAGTACAGTCTCTGAAATGTATTCAAAGTATAAAAGTTAAAAGCAGCAGGCTGAAGTACATTTCTACCAGGTGTTTCTGTTCAAAGCTAATTGAACTTCACCGTTTTGCAGCGGTCAAGTCTCCCTGTCTTGTCTGTATTGTCTTGTTATGTCTTTTATTTATTTATCTACTTGTTTTATTTATCTACAGTACTTGTTGTCAGGGTTTCTGTGGGTCCTTAAAGGTCTTGAATCCAGTAATCAGCCTTATCACTTATTATTGTTAAATTACAATGTTGCACGTGTCCTGCATCCCTGCAGCCTGCCTGAGCTTCCTCACACCTGTGGAGGAGGGTGCGAGGGAATCACCTCGCTTTAAACATAGACTGTATATTAAATTTCACCCTGTCGGATTCAGCTCGCTATTTGGACTGCTGTACTTATTTGTGGATGCACAATTGCACAAAAAATTCTTAGATATGATTTTGACAGATCTAAAAAATTACTGGATTATGAAGTTAACATTACTTTTATAAAATTGCATTAACTTTGGTCATGCAAAAACTGTCCAGCCTGGAAGGGTCCACCCCATTTAGTTTCATGCTCGATCTTCAAGTGTGGGAAGAAGTCTTTCATTACACAATTTGGATCGGCAGATTTCATTAAGAGATTCATTAATATTAATTATCACACAGTTTTGTTAAATACTCTAGTACTAGTCTGTTATTTCTGTAGAGAGGACCGTTGCTATGAAGAACCGACCGTTGCTAAGGATGCAGTTCTGATAACAGACTCTGGAGGAGCAATAAAATAAAATAAAAAAATAAATAATTTTAAAATCAATATTTTGTGTCAAATTACACCATCTCTTACTTGATTAGATTAATTAACTTTTTTGCCAATATGGACATGAAATAGGTCTGACACTGTATTCAGAATTGTTTTAAAAAGGTCTTAAAAACTCTTAAATTAACTTGATGAAACCTGCAGAAACCCTGGTTTTGTCTGTTGAGTGTAATATGCACTAATGGATGCACCAAGGAATCATCTTTTCTATTTATTATTGTCTCATCCATTTAGGATGAGATCAGTCTCGATGTTGGAAAGGCAGCACAATGATTCAAAGTAAAAAATAATTAATAATTCCCCTCAAATCCATTAATACCAACGCAACCAGCCTGTTTTTTTTAAGGCAAGGAGTAGAAAGTAGATATTTGTGTTCAAATGTAGTGAGCAAAAGTAAAAAGTTTTCAGAAAAATAAAAACTAAAGTAAAGTATAGATACCTGACAACTCTATTTAAGTACAATAAAGAAGTATTTTTACTTTCTTGCTTCCCACCTGAGTTTTGTTCTCATTCATCCTTTCAAAATTTAACACCTAAACTTCTGAGCATTTTTTCCATTTAACCTTTTTACTTCCAGTCTTTCTCTTTAAGCTCTTTAAGGATCAATTTTACGCTGTCATTCCAGTTGGCATGAAATGACTTTAAACTTTGTCCACAGTAGAAAAGGTCAGACAACATTTTTCTCTTGCCACTCCTCCTCGCCCTGCCACACAGACATATAGGCCACCCATTCATCCGCATCTGTTTACTCTTTGTTTTAGACCCAACTTGTTTTTCCAATGACCCACGTTTTTTAAACGGAAACTCCCTACTCAGAAGTTGACTTTGTGCAACTGTACCACCCGCCTTCATGCAAAAAAAAAAAAAAAAGTCCCATAATTCATCAGTTCCTCTCCGTCACAGGGCTGCTGTCATCTGACGGGTTTCATTCGCCGCCACCCCCTCCTATTCTCCACCTCTCTATACATGCAGTTGCTCTCTGTCTCTCTCAGGTCATAAAGGTGAAATCAGGCTACGTTACGTCTGCAGATGTGTACAACTTGTTTCATGATGCAGAACGTGTTCTCACGCAACGTCGCTAACATCAGTCACGTCGTCGAAGACGTGACTCATTAAAGTGGCTGGAAAAAAATCTGGTATACTCTAAATATATACTGTAAGATTATCAGTGGTGGAAAATAACCAAGTGCTTTTACTCAAGTAGTCAATCTTCTTACGAATTTGAGCTACTGGCACATACAGCGCTTTATACTCGTAAGATTTACGAGGATTTATTGTCAGAATGTGGCAGAAATAGAACATAATTTTCGTAAGTACATTTTCGTTAACGTGGCATCACCTGAAAATACAATTTTTTTGTGTTTTCGTTACCTTCAAATTTATATCCACAGATCCATGTTTCTACGGTAGCTCAGAACGGTCAAACCAAACGCTGGCTATAGTGCTGCGTTTGAGATCACATACTATGCAACACATACCCAAAATGTGTGCTATTGTTCAACATAAGTTTGCGTAAATAAGCAGAAGTACGATTATTTTCTGATGCACTGCTCGGTGCATGTACAGTAACATCACTTCCTGAAGGTCTATTTGCCAGACGTGTAACCATGGTGTCGCCTAGCAAAGTGAAACTTTACTTACACTTAAACTGAAGCGTTACTGACATTAAACAGAGCTGTTTTGGTCGCTTTCTGCCTTCGTCTGTTATGCTGTTGCTGTTGTCATCACTGTTGCATTGCATTGTGGGATATTTATGCCAGATTATTACATGGCTTTGTCATATACTTGAGTCTGAGATGTTTGTAATCTACAAGCTCACTGCTGGATGCCATTAAATCCTTCACGCTGGTCCTTTAAGAGGGAAATATTGTACTTTTTTACTCCACTACATTTATGTGGGTGCTATATTTGTCATCAATTTAAGGATTTTATTTGCAGAACATATGATCAACATAAAATATGGTGCATCGGCAGAGATTAAACCATTCAACAGTATGTAAAGTGGTTAAAATGAGCTCAACCATCTGCTCTTTCCAACTGTTCTGTGCAATCTGAAGGCCTGAAACAAATAAATGAGTCATTATGAGAAAAAAGTCCCCTGAAATAAACAAATAATAAATGAATCTAATCAATTAAATAAATAAATAAATTAAAAAAAACTATTTACTCATTTATATATTTATATTTATTTATTGTTTCATTTATTTATTTCATAGCCATATTTCTATGTTTTTAATTGTATATTATCTGTATTTATTCATGTATTTATGTAGGCTATGTATTTATTTATTTAATATTGATTAAAAAGACATTTCTTACCTCCTAGCATGAAGAAACACGGAACGTGCACAAAACATGAAAAGCCCTAGGACCAGTGTTTGGTTTGTCCATTCTGGGCTACTGTAGAAATATGGCCGTGCAACATGGTGGAGAGATTGCCTGTTTTAGCATCAAAATGCTATTTTCCCAAGCCCCTCTAAAAAACATGTTCCCACATGACCTGATGTAAGTTTCTGCATGATGACTACATATGGGCCTCCCAGGTTGAAGAGTA
The DNA here is from genome assembly GCA_027495735.1 of Lutjanus campechanus. Taxonomy (NCBI): domain Eukaryota; kingdom Metazoa; phylum Chordata; class Actinopteri; order Lutjaniformes; family Lutjanidae; genus Lutjanus; species Lutjanus campechanus. Next base: position 32,007 of record JAJHUR010138996.1, read on the forward strand.
ACTTACGTCACAGCTTGTTGCTAACAGCTTAGACGGCGTCTCCATTTGTGAAACCTGGAAAAGAACACAGGTGGAGTCACCCTTTGAAATAATGATAAATCATAAAGCACTTTGAAAGGGACTGCTGCTTTAAATTTAATACATTTTCCTTTACCTTTTCCTTTTTTACTTCCCTGTGAGTAAAATCTTTAATGTAGGGCTTTTACTTGTAAGATAACATAAGATTAGATAAGTATTATTGATCCCACAAAGTGTTACAGCAGCTCAAGGAGCAAAAGTACAGTTAGAAAATGAATAAGTGATAAATAGAATACAAATAAAATAAAGAATAAAAAAAAGACTGAAATATAAAAGCATAAAAATATAAAATAAAATATGAGACTATGTACACTATAAATACCTTTCCCTAACACAGATAATATGGATATTCATGGTTAATTGTACAGGATAATTGCACACATATCTTGTAATACACATGATAAACCTAAAGCTCAAAATTATTATTTGTAATATGAACTGAAAACTTGAAATTTGTTTGGAAGTTTTACTAATTTAAAAATTCTGTGTGCCAGTAGAATTTTTTGTTTATTGAACTCATAAATTTCAATTAATGCATGAAGGAAATAAGGTCCCTAAAATATCCCTAAAACACAAATATGTTAAATTTTGAGGAAAATTATTTTGAGTTTTATTAAGTCAATGTTTTTTTTTAGTTTAGAGACTTTTAAAAAGAAAACTGATAAATACTGAGTTTACAGGATGTGAAATTATGGATTTTTATACTTAAGGTTTTGTTAATTTGTGAAGGATGAATGAAAATTCTGAGTTGCATTTACTTAAAATATTTGAGTTGGTTTAATCAATAATTTTAATTTAACTGTAATCAAAGAGTACATGTGACACAAACTCAAAATATTAAAGCTCTGATAAACTCAAACTGATTGCGTCAATATTTTTGACTTCTGCTAACATGCTCGTGTACTGAGAGGAAAAAAAAAAACAATAGTGTATAAAAAATTGCACAGAGATGCAGACATTTGGTTGCACAGGATACAAGCAGCAAAATCACTGAATGGTTTCACAGTATGAAGATATAATTGCCCGAGATGATTTCACAGTATCTTAAGTGTTGCTTTTATTAAAGTACATGTATGAGTACCTCTTATTATTGAGGGGAAATACTATTTTTGACATGCAGTGACTGTTTAAAAACCTTTAACCTTTAAACTCCCTTTAACATTGCTTTGCCGTTGCAGGAGAATCTGGGCAATGCCCCTTTAAAGTAGAGGTCATGTGCTGGTCGATCACAGAAACTTGTAAAAACTCAGTAATCTTTAGCAGTGAGAAAGCAGTCTTTGGTGTTTTAGTTTGGTTTAACGTGATGTGTTGAATTAATTAAACATTTATAGCTCTCAATTTGGGCCCGAACTCTATCGTTACTGTAGGGCGCAATTAAACAAAGAGCACTTATCCAGAGGTGCACTGCTAGCTGTCAAAGTTATGACCGAGGAGGAGCAGAGACGCTGGCTGGAAATGAAAAAACACAAAAGCCTCACACCTCTGGTATCCTTCAGGCCAGAAACACATCAACTGGAGTGGATGGATACAACACAACATATTTTTCTGCTAACAATGCTGCTTTGTAGCACTGTGGAGACATTTTTACAGCTGTAATTTAAAAAAATAGCCCAAATGACGGCAGCTATGCCTTTTTAAAGAGCTGCGTTCACTAAACAGACAACTACATTTTCGTATTTCTGGCACTGAACACAAACTATCCCCATTTCCAAATTGACTTGCTTTTCTGTTTCTTAGTTTTTCTTTTTTTTTTCCTCTTTGTATGCAGAATGAGTCACTCCAAGGCGTTTTCACTGCAGAGTAAACCGGGCAGAAACTCCCATTCATCAAACAGGTATGTGTGTGTTGTCTTTGCTCACAGGAGGGATGATGCAGAGAGAAGAAAAAAGAGGCCGGTGAGTTATTTTAGCAGTGTTTGGGCTTCCCTCCAAGCCTTCATACCATCCCTGGGCCGTCCTATCTCCCACACATGCAGAGGCCCGGGGCGGCGAGGGGACGGCAGAATCCCTGCAGGATTAACACAAAGTCCTCTAATGGAGCCCAAGGTGCAGAGACCCTGCACACGGCTACAAAATTTAAAGATCACCACTTGAGCTTTAGGTACTTAGGTTAGATACTTAGATAGTCTGGCTCCTGGTGTTCAGCAGCAGCGCGGCCAGTGTTTGTGTAATCTGGTGGCTAAATGGTGATTGTTAAAAATGGAAATTGGCATTAGGAGTTGGCAAGTGGCTGCCAGAGACAGCCATAGTGCTGCTGGGGTGATTTAATTAACAGTAATTATTTAATACATGTTTTCTTAAGTCTGTGGCTGCATATAACATAAATCCAGAGTCTGTTTTGGCTAATTTTTAATTAGCCCTAATCCCAGTTTAATCCTGAATTTACCCACTTGTGCGCCTGGTTTTTAAACTGTTTAAGGAACCGCTGCTTCAATTTATTTTCAAAGTCAAACACAGAGTCAGCGCTGAATTCTGCACATAGCCCACTCAGTTCTTAATTCATGCATGCAGGGCGGATAAAGATTTTTTTTTAAAAAACACTAAAAGAAAAAAAAAATCTTATGTCAGAAATCTGTTGAGAAATACTGCTGAGAATGATTAAATGTAGCCATAACTTTTAGCCTCTCTCTAATCTATCTGGGCTGTCAAATTTATTGCATTAATTTTAGACTACATTAAATTAGATTAATTTAAAACAAATAATTTTGGAAAAGGTGTAAATTAATGCTGAAATAAGCTAATGTTAAATGAAAAAAGGCACATTTTTGGAAAAATGTCTGAAGATTTGGACATAAAACAGTTTGATTTCGTCTTCTGCTCAGTGTTCCTGCAACCTGCCTGAGTTTCCCCGAGTCTGAGGAGGAGTGGACGGGGTAAACAACTCGCCTTGGACCTGCAATTGTTATTTATTGAAATATTTATATTTAATGCTTTACTGACGTGTTACAATAATGTAAAGTTTTTGAGTAAAATATCTTCCTTTGGTCAAGCAAATATTGATGCATGTGATTGTTTGCAATTAAATCAGAATATATATATATATATATATATAATATATTTTTGCTGCCCTCTTGCAACCCCATGAACATTTCTCTAGATCTTTCCTGCATATCATAAATGTCACAGCACTCATCAACCAACTTCCTAAAACCACCTCACTGCTGGCAAACTATGAGGAAATGTTCCTGTGCCGCTGTTTGAACAGGGACTCATATCTCGTCCAGAGGGACACAGAGGACAAAGAGGTAAAGTGATGTGGCCCACGCTGACCAAATCCTCCCAGATTCATTCACCCAAACTATCTCCAAGTCATTGGGCATTAACAAGGATCTGATGGGCTAATTGCCATTAGTGATGGTTGTTATCAGTGCGGCTTAGGCGGCCTATCGCCCAGTGTGAAGTTTGTGTATGTGTGTGTGTGTGAGTGAGGGTCCTCGCCCTGAGGAGAGGCTCTTGGGTAATCCTGTGTTGACCAGAGGGCTTCGTGGTCCATTACAGGTCATGGCTCTAGACGGAGGGTAAACAAATTCCTAACTAACGAGGGATGAGGAGGGAGGAGGCCAACCTTCACACCCTCCTCCTCCTCCTCCTCCTGAAGACACGACCTTGCTTGTATCGTCCAGACGTAACAGATTACTGTTACTCTTGTTACAGTGTTCAATTTCGAATATTGCAGCTATTGTTGCGGATTTATTAGATTAGATTTTTTTTAACATGTAAAATAAATAAAAATAAAATAAAAGTAAGAAAAAGAAACAAACAAGAATCAAAAACAACAAACGCTCTCAGATACCAAATAATAATTCATGTCCTGAAGAAGTGAAAAGCCCGACCCTGTTTTTTTTTATATTTCATTGATACACTTTTGTGATAAACACAAATATTCCAGCTGTTTGCTTTCACCAAACACAAATTAATCAAATCTAACAGAAGTGATCATTCATATGACAGCAAGAGCAAATAAGCAGAGTAAAGCAAACAAACGGCGCATATCAAAATCAGCCTACACATCCTGTCCCCTGTCAGGAGGTTATTTTAAAATTTGTTTAAACCTGTTTAATGTTCAGTGTTTTCATCTCATCGTTGCAGTTGTTCCACAGAGAAACTTCTTTAGTTGTAATGCAATGATTTTTAACATTAGTCGTGATTGGTTGCTTCTTCCGCTCTGTTTCTTATTTAAAGCAGCTTCTGGACACATGCTTGGTAACAAGTGCTGCACTATCAGCATCGGATAATAAACCTGTGGGGAACTGATGCAACATCAAATATGCAAAAATATTAAGAAAATGTTAAAGGGGATAATGTGATCGCTTGCATGTGTGCATGTGTGTGCGACCGACAGACCTGCAGCTTGTCTGCAGCTAATCTTGCAAACTACTGGACCAATCAGCCCAGTTGTTTTTGTGCACATTCATGACTATATGCTGAAAGACCTCTGTGATTCACAATGTTTTAAAGACCTTGAATAACTTTTCGATGGTGACGGCTGTGATCACAGGCATTACATTTTTGGGTTGTCCCACTCTTGTGGACACGATATCTCAACGTCACCTCAAGAGAACTTCTTCAAACTTGACACAAATGACAACTTGGACTCAGGGATGAATTGATTCGATTTTAGTGGTCAATGTTGAAATATCGCTGTGACCTTGCGTCCATTACACCGTTGTGAGCACAATATCTCAAGAATGCTTGGAGGGAATTTTTCTTCAAATGTGGTTCAAACATCCACTTGGACTTGGACTATTTTGGTGGTAATTTTTGGCCACAACTCAACAATTCATACATTAATTATGGCAAAATGATCACAAATGTTTGATAGGATATTACTACTGCTGGAGAGTGACTTTATTACATGTAAATAAATGCAATTATAAAGTAATTACAGTTACTGAAAACACATGTAATTAAATTACAGTTACTAATCAAAATGTCAGTGATTATAAAGAGATTACATCCAAATATTATTTTCAGGATGTGTGGTGGAGATCTACACTCTATTGAGGGCACTCTTCGTGTTATAATATAATTTTACTGTTTATTTTTGGTAAAAGATACCAGTCATCTAATTACCTGGACTCTATATGCTATACTTACAGCAAAGATCACAATGTCTTGGATTTAATCACAGACTAAATAATGATACAAAAGTTTGAACATTACTTTAATTACACCCAATATAACAGCACTTGTACTTGAATATGGGACATTTTAAAGATAACCTCTATAGCAGTAACTTTTTGTCATATTTGCTGAAACTGTCATTAAATCCTGACAGCAGGACATCAAACAGATAACATATGAAAGAAAATCAGGCTCCTCTGGCTCCTCCTAGTGCTCCCAATAGCATTTGCAAGAATCCACCGCACTTGAAAAACAAACTAACTGATCAGAGCCAAAACATCTGTATTTGACAACCTGGAAATGACAACAGTCAGTCAAGAGTCGATACAACCTAAAATGTGAGAAGGAGAGCCAACGGTCAGCTATTTTTTTTTCCAGATTCACTTACCTCAGCTTTAATTGCTCTCCTTTTCTGTCTCTGCATCGTGACAATCAGGCAGATAAAAGCCGCTCATTCTCTCCGATGACATGTGATGGATATCTGGCACTCAGCAGAAAAATAAAGAGCATTTTCTCACACAGCTCAGGACTCGTGCACAGACCTGTTAGAGCTGACTGCGCCGTTTTAGGCCACATTTACACAGGATCAGAGAGCACATTTAACTATTTGTAGAGCAGATGCCACACGGAGGATCTCGAAAGAGGGGCAGAGATGAATCTGTGTGGTTTCTGTCTGAGACGTTTGGATCCGTGCCGCCAAAGAGATAATAATCTGATCTTTTGTTTCCTACACACCGAGCGATCTTTCTCATTGGTTTGGAGATGTCCAATTAAGTTAACAACACAAATTTACATTATAATAATAAATATAATAAACTGTAATCTTTAGGTGCTTTCCAGCCCTTTCCAGAACACTGAGAATGTTCTGTGGTGCAATCATCATCTCAAACAGATAATAAAGGAGGATTTGTAAAACACACTCAAATGAAACTCTTCATTTACCAAGAAATCTTTTCACTCAGGTTCAGACATGTTTGACCTTCAGTCGAGGGCTGCAACTAATGATTATTTTCATTATCGATACATGCAGGCCTACCTTTTTTTTTTTTTTTCTTGATTTAGCAATTAATCATCTGGTCTAGTGAAAAATACCATCATGAGCTGTCATCAAAAATCGTCTTGACAGTGCACTGACTTGTAATAGGAAGAATTTTGCCCGTCGTTCCCAATCTGCAACCCGATCAGCCGTTCTTGCACAACATTAACTTGTAAGTTGGTTTGCCGACAGAGGTGGAAAGTAACAAAGTAAAAATACTTCATTACTGTACTTTTTACTTTTACTCCCTACATTTTAAAACAAATATCTGTACTTGCCACTCCTTACATTTTCAAAACAGGCTTGTTACTTGTAGTTAGTCTTAATGAATTTGAGGGGAAATATTTATTTTATTTTATTATTTCTTTTGGATCATTGCATGCACTCTTCCCAACTTAAAGACCAATTTTAACCTAAATGAAAAGGACAATAACAGATGGATGGGACATAACAAGACAAAAATGATGTAAAAGTGTGGTTTTTTTTACATTTATACTTTGAGTACATTTCAGAGCCTCTACTTTTTTGAACACTTTATGGTACTATAGTTGGTGATTTCAGTGAACTGGATCACATTTGATTGAGAAAATATTTTCTGGTTTTCCCTCTGATGTCCTCCAGCTGCTCTGTCTTGACTCTGTGTGATTTACAGAGTTTCCTGATGGACAGACAGCTTCACTGGTTGCTAAAGTAACTGCTAACTGTAGCTGCCCTTAGCTCAGGCATCATGACAGAAGTGGACACTGACAGAGGAAACTAAGAAGAGAAAACAAGAATGACTGAGCAAGAGGAAAGAGTCAATTAAATGTTGCTGTTTGTAGGTGAAATTTAAAAAAAAGGTTTGACTTGTTGCATAGCTGTTGCACTTGCTTAATGTTTGGTTGCGTTAGCAATGTTGTCAACGCTTAGATCATAACTAATGTAATCATAACAAATGTACATGTACAGCTGTCCATATTTATTCCAGGGGTGTATGAGTGAACTGTACTAAGAAATTGTTGGGCACCAAATAGTAAAAAATGCCAATTCTTGCATAAAGTTGTTTTAAAACCCAAATATATTCAGTTTACTATCATATGAGACAAAGAAAAACAGAAAATATCTTTAATTATCATTATCTGTTACCATTTTTGCTTAAAATTGACTTAAACTATTATATTACATTATATTATATTATATTATATTAATTTTCTTTTAATCAACTACTAGTTTCAGCTCTATTTAATCATAACTGAAACAGGTTTATATCTGAAATGTTTGTTTTGTCATTATCTTCCATCTTCATCATCCAGTGCTGAGTCATCCTTTTTTTCACAACGGAAATAACATTTTGTTATTTCAGACATGGAGATCAAGTGAACCTTTTATATAAATGTCACAAATCTGCCCTCTCAGTGCCAAATGAAGACGTCAGTAGGTGACTTTACTGAAACTTTTAACCTCTGCACATGAGGTGACATTTCCTTTCGTCCTGCGCTCCACGCCTGGTTTACACAAGCAGCCGCTGACAGTGGGTTGTTTCCTCCACGTTAACATGCAGATCAGATAAGAACAACAGTCCCGCCCTCGCTAAGACTCTGGGAAACAGCAACTCACAAACCCATCTTCTCAGACGGTGAAAGCAGGGGGAAGCCACAGTGTTACACAACGTCTACCAGCTCATCTTCAATTTGTGATGTGTCACTGTGACACAGCAGCTTCTGTTACAGAGATGATGCCGGATACTTTGGGGAATAAGCTTGTTAATGATCATTTGATATAGTAAAAATTCTGTTTTTAGAGCAAATTCAAACGTACAAATCGATCTCAGTGACCTGATTAAATCCTGATCAAAGCGAGCGAGCGAGCATTTTCTTCTCTGTTTCATTTTAATCTCACAGAGTAGCTGGCTGACAATCATAACCTTAGGCTGTGCAGTTCTCTTACATCACATTAAAGGATTTTTGGGTTCTGGTTCAAGTTTTTTTTCGATTACCTTTGCGCTGCTGTTCAGAGCTGCCTGTGTGTAAAGTTTCCCCCTGCAGCTTTTTATTAGTTTGAGTTTGGATGTGAGTCTCGGTACAAATCATCACAGATCAGTTCAACATACTGGGTCATCTGTAATGTCAGAGTTACATCATTTGAATTACATGACGTATATACTTATATACTTATATACTGCTATGCTTTATGGATTAAATATCCCAACAACTATTGGATGGATTGGCCTGAAATTTGGTGCAGACATTCATGGCCTGCTTATGATGATTTGTAAAAAAAAAAAAAACATTTGTTGGTCCATTCACTTTCCATGTAGCACCTAAATCTACAATCTGTTAATTTTTATTATCCTTTGGTTTATGATTCAACCTGCAAAACAAATGACATAACTATCACCCTCAGATGTACTTTGCTCAGCTGTGTTTTGTGCTAATTAGTAAATGTTAGAGATACCAGCCATATGCTTTCTCTCCAGTATAAAGGGACTAAATGGCACTCAGCTTGTGGAGCTCAAATCATTAAAAAATACGTTTGAGAAATTAAAGACCAGTGTCTCTTTCCAGAAATCATTACCGGGTTAATTAAGATAATCTGATATCTCTGATATCATGGTTGATATCTCCAAAACTCAGCAACTCATACCAAAAAAAATCTAGATGGATAAGTAGCACTACAGGCCAGAGGAAAAATATGTGATTTTGATTTGGGGGTGAACTGTCCCTTTAACTCTTTAGCATGTTAACTCGTTTAGCTCAAGGCATCATCATAAGTACAGAGCCAACAGTAGACTGTTATGGTCAAACTGGCACACAAACAGCGCAACATGTCTGCTGCAGCAGCAGTAGAGCTGTACCCATCTTCCTGAAGGTAAAACAAGCTAGTTAACTGCCAGCTAATATAGCTTTCGCTTCCAAACCCTACATAACCAACTGCATTATTATGAAGTATCCCACTTTAAAACTCCTCAGAAAATGCAGCTGGCACGGAACCACATGCTACAAAGATGGAGTTCAGTGTAGCAAGTAAAAAAAACCCTGCCGGGCTGTTGTCTTGTTCCCTTATTGGTTGAAATTGCACAATTTAGGAACATTATTTATCACCAAAACATATCTGTGGGTGACCCAAATCTAAAAGCATCACCTTGAAAAACCCATTATCAATGTTAGCGCTGAGGCACCAGCTTGAAATGACATGAGGAAACATCTGACAGTGACGTTATCTGTTCGACAGTGAGCGGACTAACGCACAGATCATTAAACACACAGATCAGATCTTAACGCTTGGCACAGTGGCTTCAGGGCTCCAAATATTTGTTAAAAAACACCAACATTTTTCTGCACAGCATGGACACACACATACACACTTTCTCACACATACACACACACACACACACACATTACAACATCCCGTCTGTCACGTCAGAACAATGACATATAACTCCAGCTCCTGTCTTTAGGTTTTCAGACGTTGCTGCGGCCGGACGCCCCGGAGCTGTGTCTCCCCCTGACGCCATGCATGTCATACTAACATGTCACCCATGTCAGCTCCATTTTAACACCTCGAGGGTGTTACAGGCGGAAAAGCAGCAGGCCAACTGACAGACAGCCTCCTCTGACCCGACTTTCACCGCTAACCTTCCTGTAACAGGCTGTGATACAGCGGCAAAATATTGAGACAATGTGAACGCTGCACTCAGAGATTTGTTAACATGACGTATGTACAAGTGTACAGTAGCTGTAGGCGGTGACGTGGAGGTGTTACAAGAAAACAAGTCAAATGATTGACCTCTTTATTCAGGCTCATACAGACATCACTGTTTTAAAAAATAATCAGGTGTTTTGAGAAATTTATTAAGATTTGTTCAGTTAGGAAAGACATGATTTTTAATATTTTATTAATAAACAATAAATTGTGCAGCAGTTATTATCAGTATACAACACCACAGTCCACCATGAAATGGGAGTTCCTTCACGCTACACACACATGCAGTACAGATATTCAATTAAATTCAAAATAGTAATAAAAATATAAAACAAAATAAAGCAACATTCATGTAAATATATGATGAGTATATAAAGTAAATCAGAAAATCACTCAGCAACAATTTAAAGTAATTTATCAAGCAAAACAGAGTTGTCTTTTCAAATTGTGTAAATAACAAAACTTTACAAGTTCAAATAGTGTGCAAGTGTGCAGGTGATACACCCATGCTTCCTATACACTCCTGTGGAGGGCAGATCCATAGTCAGGTGACCTTTGTCGTCGTGGTAACAAAAAAGAGCATGTGGTTAATTCTTTGAAAATGCGCAGTTTGTTTAGGTTCAGGAAACTACTTGGTTAAATTCAGGAAAAGATCGTGATTTGTGTTAAAACGAGCACGTTAACTTACGTTGTGTATGTGACATAACTTCAGGAGCAGATTTAGTCATTTGGCCTGTTTGCTTTTATTGTTTCCAGCTTTGTTGCTGTGCCTGTTTTCTTCTGTTGTTCCCTTGCACATCTGTCTTGCTGCATGTGTACTACTTTGTTTTATTGTTGTATTGCCTGACACTGCTGTTTGCTGTATCTTTTCAATCCATACCACCTTTCCTCAAGAGGCTCTTAATGTTTGTCAGGCCACCGTTGTAAATATCTGTTCTTAATGAGTTCCCCGGTTAAATGAAGGTGAAATAGAAATTACAAATTCGGGCAACTAAGGCACCTACATGTAACTAGTTACTTGTGATCAAATTACAAAGTAAATATAATTGCAATCCATTGCAGTTACTGACAAAACTATGTAATTGAATTATGGTCGAGATCTGCACTCTACTGAGTGACCTCTTCTAGTTGAAATGTTTCCATTTTTAGCAGACGTTGAGCGTGTGTCCTCTCTGCAGGAAGAGCACAGGATTGTTGGTTTAGAAAATGCAGGCTTTGTTGTATCTTTCATGACAAGCAAACACACCGAATTTCATCACCATCCAAACATGAGAGCAGTTTCCACACTGCACTGTGATGAGAGAAAACATCATCATCTGCCAACAGGAATCCAAACACACTCGCACACACTCATTTTACAAATATTGTACAAATATTTCCAAATGGAACGCTTTTTTCATGAGGTATTAATGATTAAAGGCCCCGTTCCTTGACATGTAGGTCATTAAATTGATCAATAACCAGCACTTGTAACCTCTCTGCTGACAAAAACACAGCGAGTCAGTAATGATCACCGCGGGTTCCCCCTTGAATCGACGGCGGAGGTGTTTTGTGATGGTTTTCTCTCTGATAAGCACACAGCTTTGGGATCGGGCCGCTGCAGTTCCTGTCGCAACACAACGCCGGGCGGTAACCATTCACCAAGAGTCAACAACCCCCGAGACCCCTCGACAAACACAACGCACACACAGGTATGCATATAAACCTACACGCTGGAATGTTGTCAGAGAGACAGAGAGCAGGTGAATGCAGGTCGATCCTGACTGAGGCAAAAGACAGGTTTTTATGCCAAGCATGCAAAATACAACAACAGCATTTAATTAATAATGTTTTAACCCATTTTGTGGCTGTTGGCAGAACTCAGATAAACTCTATTTTGGATTATTGCCCATGTCATGTTGAAAAATGTTTATATTTTGTTATTAATTCTGTAGACGGTAACAAGCAGGTGAATGGAGAGAACACAGGGAATAAAACGGTGTTCGTTAAAAACTGATTTTGATTTTTTACAGCACACTAGATGTCGTATTATACAATGAGTAAGTTGCTGATGACTTACTAACATTTACTGACTATTTTTTTCACATTAAGACTAGACTGGGATTGTATTAAACAGGGAGAGATGCAGTTTTTGCCCAGCAGGTTTCAATTTATAAATCTGTATTTACACGTTAGTGTATTTAAAACATTATTTTTCCTTCTTTTTTCTCTTTTTTTGCTTCTTTTCTCTTTCAAAATGAATATTCGTGAAATCTTTTTTTTTTTTTTTACAGAGAAATACACAAGATAAACATTTAAAAAAAAAAAAGAAAGGAGGTAGATAATTAATCACAGGTCTGTAAATCTTACTAAACTGTTAATAAATAGATTTTTCTGAAAGGTCAAACCATTCATTTAAAGCACCTGATTAATTAAAGAGTACTCAGCTCCTCACTGAAAAGCAGTGTTTCACTGCCCTCTGTGGTTGAAAGTTTCTGTTTTATAAATTATTTCTGACCCTGTAACCACACCCAGCATCATCACTGTGACACACCCTGCAGTGCACCTTTACATCACTACAGCAAGGTGAGGCACATAAAAAGAAAATTCATCATCGTCACGTTGTATGAGGATAAACACCAACCAAAGGGATTTTTTTTTAGAAACTGCCAATTCAGAAGTTGCTTAGGGACTATAGACCTTTGTAGTGGCGACGCTGTGATTATGTCACAGTGTTAGCTGGAGGCAAAACAAAGGAAAAACTGTGGGAAAACACGAATCATCTCATTGTAGTAGGCCACATAACCCAGTGTAAATGTCATCTTGTTATTTTGGTGGACACCAGAATCAAAGCAGTAATGCTTCAAAATAAGTGTACTGTAGTTAAACGTGATAAGATGAAGGCTAGGAGATGTGTGCAAACCACAACAAAATAAACAAAAGAACTCAAAGAAAGGAAATATTCTCACACTTAAATCCTTATTAAAACATAACAAACCTCTGAATTAAAGTTTCTCCCTTTTACCAAACTAAAACAAGCTTTATTTGCCTTTTTAATTCCATGAAACACACTTTATTTCAGCTTCTACTTGACAGACAGAAACATAAGAAAACTCACCCAAACCATCTTGCTCAGTTCTTCCACTATTAGAATGAAATAAATCCATAATTTACCATGTTAGAAAACAGTCGTTCTCTGGCTCAGTGCTCCCTCCTGAGCCGGAGCATCGCCTGTCATTCTACAGATCATTAAATTAGCAAAATAAGTGAGAGCA
>JAJHUR010138996.1:54597-75005 GCA_027495735.1 Lutjanus campechanus
GGCAAGAGACAGCCGTGTGTGTGTGTGTGTGTGTGTGTGTGTGAGGCCTCAGGTCCCGTCTTCCTGAAGGTATAAAGGGAAAAGGCTTAAAGCGTCAAGACCCTGACACACCAAACACGCAAACAAAGACGTACATGTGTGGCCTGAGCTAAACCCTGTGTTAAAATACACACACACACAAATACACACAGCCACATGTTTACATATGCATCCTGGAACACACTTTTTCTTTCTTTTTTTGGTTCAGCCTCCACCCCAGCTGAAGACCACCAGGTTGGCTCCACCTGTCCATCTTCCTGGATAGATTTTCTCAGACATAATCCGTCTTCAGGGGTGTTTTCTTACCTCGCTGGTGCTCGTCTGTCTGACCGGGCTGAGTTATCTGTGTGACACATCTAAGCATCAAGAAGAGCGGAGGGATGATGTGGTAGTTTTGATAATTTTTTGAGGTGCTAATTTTGATTGATGTAATTACTTAGCTTTTAGGGTACCTGTACTTTTACCTGTACTTACCTACAGGGATGTTAATGATTAATCATTTAATTAAGAATTTAACCAACTCAAAATGTATAAATCAATATTTAATCATGGCTGTAATTGCACCTCATTAACATTGTTTTGTCAGGCAGAGCCATTTGTTGAATAGGCAAACTTGAAGTTAAAAATTTCATAATGCATTAAACATCAACACTAAAAAAGTAACTAATACTCTGAGTAGTTTCTGAGACAAATACTTTGTATTTTACCCTAGTGCCAGTACTTTTACTTTTAATTGAGTAAAATCTTCACAGTGTAGCAGAACTTGGACTTGAGTACAGATTTTCAGTACTCTTTCCACCACCGGACAGCATACTTTGTTTTCCCTCTACATTTTTATGATTTTATGAGGGAGTGAGTGTGTGAGGGTTGGTCATGTTCGTGAGTCATAAAGTGTGTGTTTGCTGCCACAAAAAAAAGAAAGTCCTGGTAATGTTACTATGGCCTCATACATGGCCTTCATTTAGCTAAAGTTTTAAACCCGCACCACAATATTTCCCTAAACCTAACCACCTATTTTTGTTGTCTAAACCTAACCAATGAGTTGTTGTGCCTTTATTTTGAAGGTCTACCCTTACCTTTGCATATTATTAATGCTGACTTGACCGCAGAGCCCTGCATGTGCAAAACTGATGCTAGTTTGAATCGTATGGCTTCAGGTGACTGTGAACATGGTACAGCATGGACAACAATGGATGAAGAGTTTAATTTCTTTTGCAGTGGAACACAGACTTACATATTAACATAAATAGAAAGCTGTTGGATATTTTTTGAGGAGGGGTTATTCCTGCCCGCCGGTGTGTGTCATCAGTTTGTGTGAGGCCTGACACGTCTCAGGATGTCTGAGGATCAATGAGCTGACAGGTCACGACTTATGTGGCATCAGGGCAAAGCCGGGCTGAGATGTTCTGTATTGTAAAAGTCTTCTTCACCCACGGGCTTGGATTTATTTTTACACACCTGAGTGTAGATCCGGAAAAAGCAGAGTTTGGCACTGATTAGGCTTTTCTTTTTTTTTTTTTGCTATGTGTGAACGTCATCTGTCTGTGTCTTAGTCGAGTCATCTGTGGAGAAAATGCTCACAGATGTCTTGGTTACAGTTTCTTGTTCTTATGAGGTAAAGTCTGATCAGGTCAATCACAATCACATCCAAAGCATGGATTTGTAAGAATATGTATAATGATGCAGGCTACAATGATGTTCTGCTCAATAACTTGTCTCGTCACTAAAGCAACATTTTGTAACTATTGTACCTTAAGATAACAGCTTCAAAATCATTTTGAGGCTACACTGACTTGTAATGACTGGTGCCTCTTTCTTTTCCACTCTGCTTTCGCACTATTTAAGCCACACATCACCAACTATGCCACTATTTTTTGTGAAACTGGATCATACTTCATGGAAAAAATGTTTTCCGGTTTTGCTTCTGATGTCCTTTCAGCTGCTCTGCCCCAACTCTCTGCGATTTGCAGCTTCCTGGTGAAGTAAACTGCTGCAAAATGTAGATGCTGCTAGCTAGTTAGCTCAGTTAGCCGCACTGCCTGGACTTGTAGCTCAAAGCACCCGGGGAGTGTTAGCGCTGTCGTGCCAGAACTGAAGACCGGCAAGTGATTGATCTTTGACAGTGTCAGCTTACGTGGGTGTGTTTTTCCAGTAAGACTCGTGTTTTAACACCTTTCTTCATCATCTGTGATGTAAAAACATCCAATTTTCACACAGTCAGAGAAAGTTAAAGTGTGCCTCCTCCTGAAGCTCATTGATAACATCCCAGCGCACCACTGAGCGTCTCCCCCCCCGAAGCTGCTGCAGCCACTGTCCGGCATCACCTGCCCTACACACATTTACACCGTGAAGTAAGGATTTATTTCAACCAAACCAGATGTGGTGATTGTTGCTGCAGAGGAAAGACGAACCAAGACGCTTTTGGTGAGTTTTATTTTGTTTCTGTTGAGTTTGAAGCTGACGACGATGATGTTGAAATTACAGTTTTTTACAGGGAGTCTGGTTAGTTTGGCGACAGCAATAAAACAGCTGCTTCTTGTTAAATAAAACGTATTTTACTCTTTTAAAAAAAAATCCTCTCACTGTAGCTATTATTTCCATAATCACTTCGATTTGAGCCCGTCAGTGGCAAAAACAAGTAAATGCAAGCGTTACCGCCCCTGCACACTCCAAATGTCTGACAGCACATCACCTGCATCACTCTTCTCCACTTCCAATGATGCAGAAAAAAAGCTGAAATGTGTTTTGTTAGAGCTAATATAAAGATATATTAATGGTTTCCCTTATTTAGTCATTGAAATGTTCTACCTGTGAATCTTTGGAAGCTTCTCTCTGTTTTATCCTTTTACTGAAATGGCAAAAAATGATGAAAAACAAGTTGAGACTGGAGGAATCTCAGTTGACTGAGTGGTCTCTGATTAATGATTTGAATCTTTGAGTTTCAGGATGTAGCCCTAGAAACTGTCTTCAAATATCACGAAAAAGAAGTATTTAAAGTCCAATTCATTGCCAGGATAAAAACAAGTAAAGGTCGAAAACAGGAGTTCCTGTGGGATGAACTCGTAAGTTAGCATGTCTGCACATAATTGTGTCTGTTAGTGTCTCTTGCTGCCAGTAGACTTGGGACATTAAAATAAAGGTGCCAGATAAAACAGCTTTGGCTCCAGATGAAGCCCATTACAGATTTGGTCAGCTCTCTCATTTGGTCCATGTGGAGATAAATCTGACACCGTTTTAATGCCAATAATATTTTTTCCATTGTGCTCACGCCGTTAAGTGGCTTTAACGATGGTGTAAGGCCATAAACACTGAGCACAGGCTGAGATGATCACATATCGCCCGCTGTTTGATCGCAGGCAGTTGTTGTTTGCTTTTAAAACAGGTGTTGTTTACCCGCAAAGATGGTTGATCTATGAGATAATGTAAGGGTGAAAACTCCATTATATAACGCTGATTGAATACACTCCAATTGGATTGTAACCCTCCAGCATTTGCTGAAATCTGCTGTTATCGTCAGTTTGCTGGATACCAAACCTCATCTGCCAATTTCATTAACCTGCCACACAAACCACAAAATAACTGGTTACACATCGAGGGAAAACAGTAGCACATATTAATATAAATGTAACCCCAGCTCATAAATTTCCCCCCAAGGAATAATTATTTTTTCATCTCTCAACACCACAATGTAATCTCTCAGTAAGTACCACTCTTCCTGCTTTTAAACCGCACAACAAGACAGGATTAATATTTAGTTACAATTTACTCTGCAAGAACAAGATATAAAAACCCACATCACACCCTGCAGGAGTTCCGCAGGCACGTAAACCGGAAAGTGAATCACTATGATTTTTTTGGATCTTTGATCCTCTCTTATCTCAAAGCACTGTCAAGTGCAATCATATTGAAAGTTATATTTGCATGGCATTGGTCAAATCTTATCAGATCTTAAATGCATGTGTAAATGTGTAAAGCGCCTCCTTTTTTGACTTTCTCCGCATTTTCAGTTTCACTTCAGTTCCCCACCTTTTCACGCTGGGCGGAAAAAGTCTTACCGGCTTGTTTCAGGTGTGAACTGGGAGTGGATCCCAATTGTTTTATACGGGGCATTGATGAGAGCCAGCAGAATTCAACTTTGTAGACCACAGAAACAAGAACTTTAAACTAAGAGCTGCACAATGATCCTGATGACTGGTAATACTGGTAACCCTTTCACATTATAATAAATCGTTTGGTTCGAGCCCATTCTCTTCAATCTGCGCACAAATAACACAACTTCAGATTTTAAAGTTGTGTGCAGTGCATCCGCAAAGTCCAATTTGCATGCATCCCCATTAAAATAATGTCAGGTGACAAAGTATAAAGAGTGACTAAGTCCATGTATGGAGGAGGTGGGGTGGTTACATAACATTACATGTATAACAAGACTTATTTAACTTACATCACGTGCATTACTTAATGTAATGTAAACCAAAACATGATCTTTTCCTAAACCTAACTCAGAATTTCTGTTGCATAAACCTAAGCAAACTGTGGCCATTTCCCTGCGTTAACCACATGTATATTTTTGTTCTCGTCACGACGAAGGTCACCTGACAATGGATCTGCTGCTCACAGAACTTAATGGGAGGGACTGGTGTATCACCTGCACTCAAAATTGGACTTGCACTGCATGAAGTTTAAAATTGTACAGGCTTGACTCAGTATATGTTACTGTATACGTTAGGGTTGAAGCTGTGCAGCTGGAGGACATCAGAGTGATAGTTTCACCCAAATCAGTGAACAGTATCATTAAGTTGAGTTTTTGTAAAAGTTAAGAAGTTATAATGTCAGTTGTTGAAGCAGTCCACTGTAAAATGTCTTGCACATAATCTGCTGTCTAGCCAGCTGACCCGTATTCAGGGTATTTTGGGGGAAAGAGAACAAGGTTTGAGGGGGCAAACATCTTGGAAGGCAAACCGATGTAGCATACTGTTGGTGGCTTGCTTATTACTATTTGCCTTAGCTAGGCACACTAATAGTTGAAGGTTGGTTGACAGGTGATATTATTGGTTGAAGCTTATAAGTTCTATCTTGTGTAACCTAGTGTTATAGTCTGTTTTACAGGGAGAAAACTATTTTTTGATATAAAAATACAAAACAGATAGATTTTTGTATTTTTGGCATGTTAAATAGTTGCACAATAGGACCAGGGTTTGATCTAAAAGGGTTAAAAAGACATTTTTCATTTCATTTCGACCTTGAATAAGCAATCTCAGCATATTATCCAGCTAATCATAACAACAGCCATTTCATTAATGGATCTATACGTTGCTAACATGGTTGCCAGGGAGACCGGTGATGCAACTGCAAAGCCCCTGTAGCGTGGTCCACATTTATCTCCATCTCCCCATCTGGTGCCATCTGACTCCTGGCCTCTGATGTCTCAGGAAATCAGCTGGATGAGGATGGTGGCGTCGGCGGCGGGGCTGCGTGGCTCAGAACGGCCCGAGTGGATTTAGGGTCACGCCCAGCGTTTGAAATGAACACCAGCCTAACACCAACCAAATGCTGATAGATGTAATCTGCAAATGGTCTCCAGCTTTTTGATAATATTCTGCTTGGAAGAGGTAAACCTTTAATATTGTCCGTCTTCTGTCATAAAAACGATTTCATGGCGTGGGAACGATCCTGAATAAATAATAAAATTCCACTTCTCATGAGAATGAAATTTAATATGACAAAAAAAAAAAACACTGTTTATGTAACATATTTTATTCATTTTGTCAATAACACATTCAGATCAAGTAACACTTTAGGCTTATGTGAATTAGCTTACAACATAATGAAGAATTACCTAATAATTAAGATATTATGGATAAGAAACCCTCTCCTGGAAATGCTCCATGGTGCTCTGTTACATTACAGTATTTTGGACTTTTATTCAGATTAATTTGACATATTTTGTATATGGTGAACACAGACTTTATTCCAATGAAATACCCAGTGAAAAGGCACATTAAAAAATGAAAAACATTAGTGTAATCTGACAACTATTGGCCTGTTTTTGTCAAATGAAACATTTATTTATTTATTTTATTTAAATTTACGAGTATTTTTTGTTTGTGCTTTTGAGCATAAATTTGTTTGAGTTGGTATAAAAGTATCTAAAGGGGCTATATTTCACGATTGTGGAGCTGATTATGAATATGAATTGGGTGTGACGACCATGATGGACCCGCTCTGTTCACCTGGCCTAGTGTTTGACATGTAAATATTCTAAAGTCTTCAGGTCCAGTCATTGCCCGATCTAACTCATAAAGACTTTTTTTAAACTAGAAAAGCCCTTGATCAGAGGCAAATCGCCACTTCCCCATGAGTGACAGCTGCTAGGAATTTATGTGAATGAAATTTGGCCTTTTCAGCACAAAGTGCATTGCATATAAACAGTGCAAGCGGCTGGCTATCATCTATGCTTGTTTTGGGTCAAGAACATGTGACAATTCACCCTTCCTAAGTCCTTTTCACTTTGTGCTTCAATAACAGTTTAGCAAGTTTAGCTAATCTACATGGATTGTAAGCTAGCTAGTTGGCTAGCCTTGTGCTAACAGTAGCCAACTTAAGATGCAACTATATGTCACTATTACGGGTCCTCCAGCTACGTCTTTCAACCATTGGTTTGGTTTTCTTTTCAACTTGGACAAGCCTCACATACAGTATATCTAAGTACAACTTTTAAGAAACAATCTTATGGTGGTCCCCCTTGCAGGAACTCTGAGGACCCTCTGTTGAAGACCCAGGATCTGATGCGTGTTAGTCATGATGTTTATGCTCCTTCCTGACCATCACTGACTACAAAATAATCAGTGCAAGTTGGTGGGAGCAATCCATCATGCGTGGTTTACAGGCTCAGACTGGGAATTTAGCAACAGTGACAAAGTTTGGCATTAAGCTACTGCAAGGCAAGCTCAGGTGGTACTGGCCATCATCACCTCACCCAAACCCTCCAAGTGGATCCATCCATCCATGTAATGATCAAATGAAATTAAGACAGAAAGACCAGGGTGTGATTTGAAACACAGTATGGGGGATGGGACCGGCCCAGACGAAAATTGCAGAATTTTGTTCTCAGTCCATCCCTGGTGGTTTGTCTTTGTAAGTTTCCACTAGTCTTCAGGTGTGTCTTGACTGTGCTTACGTAAACTGTTCATAATTGTGTCAAGGACGTGTTGTGCATTTCACCAAATCATATTTAAAAGGAATTATAATTGACCTCTATGAAAAAAAAACAGTTTGCCATTGTTGTCAGTGTTTCATGCAGTGGTCACACCCTGTTACACGCCCTGATGAATACCTGGAATGAGAGCGGCGGACACAGAGAACACACACTCACCTCACCGTGTTCGACCTGTGCAGGCTTCCACATGTATATGCATGAATACACACACACACACATTGAAACACAGGTAAAGCAACATTCACGCACAGACAACCTGAGTCACGGCGCCAAAGCTCGCCCTGAGGTGCACCCTCATCCTCCCTCCACCCTTTTACCACCCCCACCCCACCCCTTCTCTGTCTTCTTGGGTGGGGGGCACCTTGGCGTCACCTGTCTCCTTCTAAAGGTGTCAAAGCACCGAGGTGAGAGCCCTCTCACGCCTCTGAAGAAGATTCGGATCCCAATTAGCCGGAGGCCGACCTCAGAAAGAAAGAAACGGGGAACCCTGAGGCTGCGGCGGCGAGTCCTCTTTCAAAACACGATCATGGAAACTTCACTCTTTTTTTTTTTTTTTTTTTGGGCTCGTTTGTTGAAAGGCTGCCCAGCTGCTGCTACTACTTTCTTTTCCACGCTCTTATCTCTCCTACGCTTCTCCTTCTACCTCTTTCTTCTGTTTTCTTCTGGCCCTTCCTCTATGCCAAACCTCCATGCTTTGATACCCTTCATTTAGCGTGTCAGCAGCGATGACACATGGACCCATTCATCCGCCCCTGTCTACTTTGTTAGAAGTGTATTCCAAATCAAGCAGCAACAAGCACGGCCTTTTGCTTCCCATTGAAAATTTTCTGCTTAATAAACCCTCCAGACATTCAACCGGCTGAATATTTGGCCTTTTCAAAAGGATTCCTTCGTGGAGATCCCTCACACACAAAGCAGGCGGGGAGTGTAATTTGCATGGTGTGTTTTCAGCAAGATCCCATCCTGTCAGGGGTGAAGGGTCTTTTATCTCCAGGGGTGTCTTGAGTGGCTCTCATGTCTACTTCAGAGCGTGCAGAGGCTCAAAGCCGAGCGACAGAGGAACGTCAGCGTGAGTGGCAGCGGGGTCGACGGCAACGGCTCGGACAAATCCTCCTCTATCTGGCCCAGGATCCTCCGGGGCTGCTCGCTGAGCTGCCGTGAATCACCTTGAGCTTAATGATTTGCAGATATACAGAGAGAGAAGGGGGCTGGAAGCTCCGGGGCCGGAGTTTATCTCCTGGACCTGACCCTTTGATCTGGCCCTCAGATTAACCCCGCAGACAAAGAGACAGAGCCTGTGTGTGTCTGTGTGTGTGTGTGTGTAAGAAGTGACAAAGATCCTGTGCACATATATCTCGTGTGTGTGAATATGAGTGTGTCTGGAGATGTTTGAGCCTTGAATAACCTCAGTCTAACCCTGAGACCCTGGCAAGACCAATAAAAGCAATTTACAACTATCCAGTGATGCATTACCTGACCTGTTGTCCCGTTCCCATGAGGAGAAACTCACCCGACATTGTTGTTGTCCATCATTTAAACACCCAATCTGTAATTCAGCAGTATTGTTACACAAAGAGACCTACACATGTTGTTATTTTGGTTATACTGGCAGGGCAGATCCAGAGGAATATACTGTATCTCAGCAAATAATGGAATGATTTCCATTCAACTTGATGTTGACACCCTGGGGCTGGATAATAGCTGAAATCAATATCATGGTAATAATCATATCTTTCCAGTAGAGATATAATTCATGATATGGCAACTATATTTACATGCATGTTTAATACAATCAAGTGGTAAGTTGATGGTAAGTGACATTGGTCAAAACTCCAACACTGATGTCACGTGGTCCTGAAGTACACTCGTACATCAGCAAGCTGAGAAGTTAAATCACTGGATGTCAGCAATGGTAAGCTCTAGAGGGGGTGTTACATTAATCATTTATCTTTAAATAAATAGTAGTGTAAACATCATACATGTGGACAAAAACATTTTGTTTAAATTAGAATAACAAGATGACATTGCAATATGACACCATCAAAAGTAAATGGGCCACATGCAAGAAAATGGTCACATTTTTATCCTAAACCTCTTTTAGGGCTTTTGTCCATATTTTTCTCTGGCACAGGGGCTGTTCTGAGGGGAGACAACAGGGGCCAGTTTTAGAGCACTGTAGGGAATCTCCAGAGAGGCCAGGTAAGAATTCTTACGTAGATTTCTGATTTGCTGTTTGCTGTTAGCATGCTAATAGTAAAAGTGCCTAGTATTCATGTTTCATGTCCAAGATATAGAAATTAAAGAGGTGAGCATGGGAAGTCTCAAATCAGCAGATTCACAGAAACCAATCCCGTTTATTGAGAGGGTGACGCTACACACACATCCTCAGCTCTCAGGAGAAGACGGATGTAGCTAAAACAGAGGAGAAGCCAGGTGGAGCTACTTATGCCAGTTTATCCAGAAAGTTACACTTATTTGATAACTGAACTAACAAAGGAAGATACAGTGACCCTGAAAAAACATTATTAGCTGATAAAGGTGTCAAGCCAAAGGTTCAAAATCTGTACATTTGTGTTTCTAATGTTGTAGAGAGTAATACACAAAGTACATTACTGTGACACAACATTACCATTCTGATTCATCCACTTGTGGGCGACCCTGTCAGTCTCTTCAGAATCAGCCTAGTTTGAAAATGTATGGCTGAATTATATTTTGCTCACACCAAAAATTAATCTAACTTTTTGCCTGAGGACCAGGATGGAGCTGAGACGCACAGCTGACAGAGATCTGCTGAGAGCCGGGGAACATTCAGGGAGAAAGCCGGAGACAGACTGGAGCTCTGGGAGGAGGAAACACCAGGGAGTCACGCTGAATTTGCTCTGATACAGACTCTTTTACTGACATGAGGAGTTGAGAGTTTATGTTTAAAACTTCTGGGATTAAAAGGTGGATTCACCTTCACTCTTGCTTGTCACCCAGTCTGTATCTTTGAGACGTGGAGGAACAGACCTCGCTCGGCTGTTTACAGTAATAAAAATTTGTCTCTCTGTCCATGTTGTCTACTGACCAGAGGAGTAATGTGAGTGACTTTGTGAACATACAGAGAGGAGGCAGGGAGGATAAACTGGGCTTCTCTGATGAGTGCTGTCAGGCTCACACACAAAAACACAGACACAGACACAATTGGTGCCTGCTGGCTACTGCTTGCTAAATGTTAGCATGTTGCTCATTAGCTTAATGGCTGCCTGTGGAGTGAATAAACACTCTCACACAAGACAAACAACAAATGTTTCCAAAATGATCAGATGATTAAACTCGCGTGAGTAACGTGAGGCGATTTGATGAGGAGCGTCGATGGTCAGCAGGTATGCAGCACTGTAGGGGAGCTGCGTCGGGGTGGGAGTAGGCGTAGGGGTGGGGTTTGGTGGTTGAGGGGTGTGTGGCGAGTGCAGGGACTTTTTGTATACTCATGAATCCTAGAATACTAAATGAAGACAAGGTGTAGAGCTATATGTACACTATTTTAATAAGGCATTTGACCTTATTTTTGAAAAAAAAAATATTAGACAGAATTTATTACTTCTTGCAGAGCATTTTATATTGTATGAAACGTGACTGCATTTGTTTTCAACATATGTTTGTGTTTCAGCCAAGCACTGAGAGGACAATCAACACAGAAAGAGGCTGACCAAGTCACTGGAGCTGCCAGAGGCCACAGGTAATAAATTACTCATACTTTCCGATAGATTCAATTACAGTCAGGCAACACTTTGTAGAGAAATTGCCTGATATTCATGGTATCCAGAGAATTAATCTCTATGTTTTAAGTGACCCCCTGATCACTCCTGTAGCACCATTATCCAACCAAAAATTTTCAACTGAGCTCATCCTTGTTGCCTAGAGAGAAGCTCTTTCCAGTTTAGGAACTCACTGGCCTTTCCACAAGCACCACCAACAGGCCAAAATGTCTGACTTTGCACACAAATTTGATCTCTGTTTCCAAAGAGATAAACTAATGACCCCACAGCCTCTCCTGTAGCGCCACCCTCAGGACGAATGCCACAATCTTTGGTCCAAGTCCTAATAAGCCTCTACAAATAGCATAAACGTCATTATGTTTGTTCCAAACATCATGCTCGCATCTCAGGGTGTAATTGGACATCGGTCAGACTGTTGGTCTTGTTAAAACACAGTCAGTTACTCAAGTGTTTGGTTGCAAAATCCTCGAGTGTTTAAAACCATTTCAAAAACCTGCCACAATTTCAAAACCAGCTGGGTGTCGAGAAAAGAACATTTGTTCATTTACCACATGAAAAACATCCATATATAAGGTTTTTGTGATGTGAATACAGCTCTGGATTACATCTAAATGGGACAGTCATTAATGTAACCTGCTCAAACAAGTGCTAAAACTGAAAGGTTAAACTAATTTGCTAAATGAGGGTGCCAGATTTGTCTTAACTGTGTATTAAACCGTGTTAAAGTTTATGATCCTCAGATTGTTATCAAATGGGAATTTGAAGTAAAGTTTATTTTGGAAGATCCAACATCAAAACATGTTTTCTTTTAAATGATTCAGTGTATTTTAAAAGCATTTTATTGACCCTTTGGTTATAAAACTGCGCCCATTAAAAACACAGTGAGGAAGTGCAGAAAGATACTACAAGGTCAGCATTCTCTGCACTCGACTAAAACTCAAAGGCTCAATGTCCTCCGTGGACATAACCGGTTTTTGCTTTATTCCACTGTAATGAAATTCTGTTCCGGTTTGACTCCTCACCAAACTGTGGATGAAGACATCGCAGGGACCACCCACCGCTGCAGCACGCAGGCCGTGTTTGTCTGCTGGTGACAGATGAAAGAAAGACAGAGAGAAAGGAAGACAGAATGAAAGAACGAAAGACGGAAAACGTTTCCACTAACTGATTTGAGATTGACGTTAGATGACTCATTTAAATTCATAATTGAACGTGTCTGGCTTGGACTATAGTGTAAATTCCCCTCCTGAAAGCCACATTATGCAACAGTTTCTGATACACCCATCTTACTGCAAAGGCGAGCAGCATTACAGAACGGCCTCCTGTTCCAGCCAAAGATTCACTCTGCTTACCAAAATGAGATCCTGGTGTCTGATATGGCTGATGGAAAATCACACAGGACACGGCTGATTCAGACAGTCAAACAAGTTTTAGGACCATTCTTGGCATATGAAACATGTGAAACATTACAGACTGACTGTAATCGTCGTCATACTGGCTGTTATACTGATGACTTCTGGTATTAAAGCTGTAATAAGTACATTTTTGCAATAGGAATTCGTTGAAATTCTCATCAAAGATGGTTGAGATGTTGGGGAACATTGCTGTTTTTTGTCAGCAGCTAATAAAAATTTGGTGCCATTGAGCTTGTGCAATTAATTTCTATATTTGGCGTGTTCGTCAGCACAGATGCCACCTGGCAAACCAACATTTCCTCATGCCGGAATGACAGAAAAGGTCAGTTGACAATGACAACATGACAGGTGCAAAGTACCAGCGATTAGCACTCACATTAAAAATAACATCAGTACCAATACCACTTCTCTTAAAGCGAAACCAATATCAATAGAGTACATCATCTGATACCTTTTTTCCTTCGTCATTTGATGCCCATCATGTGAATGGAAGCATTCCTGAAATAATCCTTAAGCAGTTTAAGCATTTATTTTATCAGACACCACACACAAACGCTCTCAACTTCACCACATCACAGACTGTACGCGTTGTAGCCGTAGTGGGCCAAACACACGTCACATTAAACTGAATATTTTTTACCAAATACCTTGATACAATATTGTGGGGATTACTTTCACAAAATATTAACCAAATGAGATTTTCTGATAAATAATCATCCGTAATGTGGATATAATGACAGCTAGAACGGTCTGGTAAGTTCCGAAAATTACAACACTTAACTGTAATGCAGCCTTAAAAACCAGGAAAAGACAACACTTATGTCATATCACAATATAAAGATATTCAAAATCTAAATCTATCACAATATCATATTAGACACACGCAGCCATATCCACAACCCACGTGAAGTCTCTGCTCTTGCCTGCATCGTATCGCCCTCTGCCCATATGTTCTTATTTTCTCCTTATTTCGCTGTGATTGGGATGCTTTACCAACAAATTTGACATCCTGAGTTTTATGCACTTCAGTGTCGTGCTGTGATCTTCTGCAGAGTAAAATATTAACTAAACCCACTACTGAATCTAAATTCCTCAAGTCACATTTTCTCTCAGCCTGTTTCAGTCACGGTTGTGGAGCTACAACAGTGGCATTATGCAGCTTTATAACCATGTAGTTACAACAGGGATGCCTTCATGTTTCATCATCCCTCCAGACCTTGACACAGCTCTGCCACTGAGAGACAGAGGCGACACTGACTCTCAGATCAGTAGTCTAAACACATATTACCAGCTTGTCATCGCCGCTTGGCCATAAGACTGGTGGCTCTAGTTAAGCCCCTCACACTGCGACGGGGCATCAGGGATCAGGACTGAATATTCTGAACCTCAGACCCTTGAGCCGCCGGGTGACACATCTCCGTCCGCGGGAGCATCAGTTATACCCCTCTTCTTCTCCTCTGGCTCCTCGCAGTGACTGACAGCTGTACTGAGGCTTCATTATGGACAAACAAAAGCCATATTTTAAACCGTATTCACCATTTTCTTCGATGGGGCAGGGGTGACAGAGGGGGGTTGTGGAGGAGGAGAGCAGGAAGGCAGGGAAAAGCTCCCCAGATGAAAATCCTAAATCAGCATGCCCTGCCGCTGCAGCTGAGGCCTAGGCGGGGATTGCATTTAATTTATTCGCCTAAGCCTGGGAATCAGGCCATCAAAAGGAACCAAACTATCAGGTTTCCTGCGCTAAATGGCCCAACAGTGTGATGTGGCCAGCCCGGGATCCGACTTAACCCTTTCGAGGTGGCAGGCGAGCATCAGCAGCAACGGCCTTCCTCGTCGGACCGATTTATCTCCTGACACTCTGAGGCTGCAGGCAGGGAGACACTCAGGCTCAGTGAGGACGTGTCGACCGAAGGTGACACAGTGGGGACGGGTGGCACACCAGTGTTGGTAGATGTTGGATATCCCGTCTTTAGCCTTGTTTAATGGCGGTGGATCATGGGATTAAGGGTCACAGGCTCATAGCACTGCAGCCTAACTTCCTTTTTAGTAACCTGTTGAAATGGCAGCCCAGTCTCTCTAGGAAATATGTTCACATTGGATCAATCTGCAGCATATTATGGCCAACATTCAGTACCAGTGTATGACTGTTTTCTTATGAAGGAACAGTGTGGAGGTCAGGGAGTTTGCATTCCAACCATAACTATCCAAACCTTCCCTGTTACGTTGCTGAACACTAATTGTATCCTAACCATAGTTTCTTTGCAATAAACGTAAGCACTGCTTCCAAAATGATATTCTATGCACTACATACCCAAAATGTATACTACCGCTCCACATACTTTTATGTAAACACACTGCTCTGCGTGTATCACATCACTTGCCAGTTTGAGAGATAACCATAGTAACCTGTGCCACCAACAAATTAATCTAAAAATATATTACGCCAAGCAAAAAGCTTCCTGACCTTTAAATTGAAGTCTTATTGATGTTATGCCAGAGCTGCCTTGGTCGCTGTCCACCTTTTTCTATTATGTTGTCGTCGTCACTACTGCATTGAGAGATATTCTAATTAATGTGAAACAAGCAAATAAAAACAGTCGTTCTGACCCAGAATGGAAATTTCAAAGGAGGGTACCGCGGTTGTAGTGCTCAGGGGTGGAAGTAACTAATTACAAATACTCAAAGTTCTCTAATTAAGTAGTTTTCTTTATGAGTAGATTTTCAAGTCTGTACTTTTACATGTACTTAAGTATGCATTAAAAGATGTAATCTACTTAGTTACTTTTAAAATCATAGTTGAGTACTATTTGAATTAATATCCAAACCTTTCGTTTGGATTTTAGTAGCCAATAAGGTGATACATATTCATTGTTAAGAAGCAATAATAAAACTTAAACCTTAATAACAATATATTAAATGTACACAGCACTGTTTTGGATCATTTAAAACACATTTTATAAAAAAGTTGGTTGAAGAAAAACACAAGAAACCCAGTACAGAGCAGAATGTAGAAGGTTAGCAGAAAATAAAATTAAATAAAATATTAAAAGTAGATTTTAAAAGATTACTTTTAATAACATGTTGAGAAATTGTTGCAGTCCTGGATGTGTTGATAGGGAAGGTATTATTTATTTAGACTTTAACAGTGCAAAACTGCTTAATCAGGACTGCGTGGGTTGATCAGGTTTGACTGACGGTGGCATCTTATGCAAACAGCAAACAACTGTCATCTCTGATTCATATCACTAACGTCAGACTTTTCCTACAGATCTCTGCCCAATCCAAACCGGTGAGAAGAGCAAAGTCAGAAAACTGGTTGTAGTTAAAATCTGATTGTGGAGGGTTTCACGGTCTTTAAAGAAAAAAATTAAAAGGGTTGGCACTGACAGTTACTTTCAGACACACTTGGAGGTGATTGCGGGTTGGCAAGATCAGCCAAAATCAACATTCTGTGTAGCAACATGGTTGCAAAATGCAGAAGAAAAAAGCAATTATGGGCCAAGAATCACAACTGCTTCCCAAATTCAGTTGACGCATTCACATAACGAGAGACTGACACAGATGTTGATGCATTACATTTGCTGTTGCTGTGGGGTCTTTCTGATGTTATAAAAAGGCTTTTAGTCAGGTCCCGAAGAGAACACAGACAACTGTTTTTAAACTACAGCTGCCTGTGGGAACCCCAGGTAAAGTGCTGCAGCTTTAGTTTTGATTGAGATTAGATTCACCCGTGATGCCGTGTTGGCAGGCGGCTGCGGAAAAGAGAAAAGTGAAATATGTGAGATGGAGGAGGTGAAAAGATTTTTTTTTTCATCCATAAGGGTTTACAATTTTTCTCTGTTTAATCATTTGACACAATCTGAATGTCCTAATTTGGTTAAACCGGGCTCATCCGGTTTATGAATGTCTCATTCTCGTTGAGTCGGGTCTAATTTGAGCCCAGATTCCACGGTTTCTCAAAATACCCAATTTGGGTCACATGAGGTCAAATCCAATATTCTTTTGCTCATGTGTAAATCCATCTCTCAAGTTCCTGGAAATTATCGAATTTCCCGTTGCGACTTTGTCCTCGACCACATGAAACACGGCTCTGACCAAAAAACAACCAAAGGCTACTGTTTAACCATCGCCGAGAGGCACAAAATGCTGACCGCGCTCGCAAATATACTTTACTGAGGCTTTATTTCCTGCTCAGCTTGAAAACCAGTTTCACTGCAGAGGGGTTTAGGAGGATTTCATTAACTTATTCTAACATAAGGAGGAGTTTGGTGCTTTGGTTTCTCAAAGTGAGGTCCACAGACCCTCAGGGGTCACTGTGGTGGTTAAAGGAGACATAAGCTGTGTCCCAATTCCACACAACATCTGAGCGTGTTGTGAGCATGTAGCATGTTAATACTTAAAAAGCAACCAGGAACAACATTCCCACATCCTGACTGATAAAAATTCAAAATGAAATACAGAAATTTAAAACAGTTTGATGATAAGATGCATCAACAGACCCAGTTTTTCATGCAAAGAACAAGACTGGATTATTTTGAGCACAATGAAAAAAACAGCCAATTCCTCGCAAATCAAGTGAAAAGAGACAAAGAAGAGTCTCTTATTATTAATATACAACCCGAAAGAAATAAACACAACTTTTCATAACGACTGTCAGACACTCTACCACTCTGACAACACAACATCCACTCTCTCCTCAACACTGAGCTCACAAAAACTATCCAAAGAACAGGCCACCATATTAGACCAACCCACCCATTTTCTCCATGCCCAACAATAAATCACGTGGTTCAGTAGTAATAAACACTACTGACTACCTGACAAAGACCCAACCCTCGCCTCCAGCTAAAGCAATAATAAATCAACTGTGACCTGAAAATAACAAGCAAAACATTTCCCAACAGATTAGAAACAGTCATAGCTTCATTAATCCATCCAGACAAGGATTCATAGTAGGCAGACACAGAGAAGCACATCTTAACACCATGATTACATCACTGGATGCAGAAAAGGCTTTTGATACCATTGAGAAATTTGGTTTTGGGGAGTCTTCACTCACTGTCTCCGTCTGCATTCGTTATAACCAATAATCACACTTCTCAATGCTTTTCACTGCAGCAGGGCAGAAGACACGGATCCCCACTCTCTCCATGACTATGTGCCATCTTCACTGAACCCCTTACAGCTGCCATTCAACAAAACATACGTATCACTCAACTCAACTCAACTCAAACTTTATTTATAGAGCACATTTAAAACAACCAAGGTTGACCAAAGTGCTGTACAGATTAAAGCACACTGGTATACAAACAAATCAGTTCCACCAAAAGATCAGTTTATATGCAGATGAAATCCTGCTGTACTTAACCAACCTCTCAACAGCCCTTCCAGAAGTCTTCAATACTGTATTCAAATCACAGTTGTTTCAAAAACCCATTCATAGCAACGACTCTGATAGCTTGGTGGAAAGCCACATATCTACAAACACACTTACACCAATCTGGCAAAAATTACTATCATTCAGGTCATGGGAAAGAACACATTTGATCATGGCTCACTCATTCCCTTTAAAACAATAACATTTAAATACGATATAGACAATAACAGCCTCTTACAATAATCACAACTGAAATTATGGAAACTCTGAAATTCTGACTTTCCAGTTCAAATTGAACGCACCATAATGCTCAAGAACTGCAAGGAGATGAAGAGCGAGATGAGAGAGAGCGGACAAACTGATAAATCTGCCTGTTTGTAACATAGAGTTCAGGTAGCTCAGGTCGTACACTTTTTATATCACATCAACACTTGTCTTTTTGCTGTGAGTCTGCATCACATTTTTTTTAATCAACTGACATAGTGAGTTATGTCTCTCGCGAGTGAACAACACTCACAATCACGTTCAAACTCATAATTCACCAAAAACATGAGCATATTCATGAACATGCACTCTTTTAGCGTGTTCATGCACAACACTGGTCTGTCTCAAGTTGCGGTAAGCCAAACCCGGCAAGAGAACCGCATTTGTGTGTTGTTGGACTGACTGACAGCCTGGACATGACAGTGACTCACTATCACATCTGGAGCCACAATTTAAGGGGCCGGGGCTAGCATGCATGGTTAGCAAACGTAGTTCAATAGCTATATCTTCAAACAAAGCAAGATGTCTATAAGCCAAAACCAAAAAAAATCACATTCTGTTCATAATTTCAGCTAAGTTTTAAATGTTTTAAACTAAAACTTACATAATGTACCTTTAAAATCAAAATGTATGAGAAAAATTTATCTCATTTGTTGCATCGTGAAAATGACGCAAGTTTTTTGAGTATTGGCGTTGAAATTCTCCTCCTCAGAGATGTCACTCTATTACTTTTTGATGCCTGTTTCCTGAAATACTGACAGTGATAAAGTTTTGATCTAACATAAAGCTTGCTGGTCTTTTCTTCGACCTACAAGATCTTCTAGCGCTCTCGTGTTCGACAACAAGCTAAGTGCCAACACTTATGTTGGAAGAGTAAACGTCCGACATCGGCAGCCGTCGCAAACAGGCTGTTGTTGTTACCAGGCTCCAGTGAGGACTGTGAACCATAAAGAACATAATATTACTTTTCTCTTATGAACACAGTGGAAAAGCAGGGCAGATCTCTGATGACCAGCTCCTTACCCCTCATCTCCTCTCCTCCTTGATCTTCCCCCGCTGTTTGCTTTACTTTATTTTCTGTTTTTTCTCCCCCTCCCCCTGTAATTTTTTCGTGCAAAGAATAAAATTTCATCTGCGCGGGCTCTGGGAAAGGCGGCCCTCGGATTGGCCCTTGCCCGTACAGATGCTTTGAATTTACGGGGCTTTTCTGCCTCCGAGGAGAAGCAGGGAGGGATGGAGGGATGGATGGTGTGGTGGAGGGAGAGAGATGGGAGGGGTTGAAGGCGGGAGGGGGGGTGAAACCTGCCTGTATTTCCTGGGGATTAGGCGTCAGATGGGCGCCCTCAGAGGAGGTCTCAGGTCCCGGCCTCCCTGGATGGCTGGGAAACTGACCCCCATCTGACTCCGTGCTCTTGTTTGTGCCCTGCCAGCATGTAGCCTCAGGACGGGACCGAGGCCTGGACTCTGTCCCACGACCAGGACGACTCGCCGCCGCCTGCACGGACGACTGAACCTGTCACATCTGTACCTTCTATAGGCGGCGTACATTAAAGCCTACACTCTAAAGGTGCTAACTAGAACCATATAGGGTTCTTTGGCTTGTTCCCGTGGCAAAACCCTTTTTGGCTCCTGGTAGGACCTTTTATAAAGGTTCCACCTGGAACCCATTCAGAGAGTTTTATCTAGAACCCAGCAGAAAGGGTTATACCTTGAACCACCTGTGAGAGGTTCCATCCAGAACCCCCTGTAGGAAATTCTACAGAGAACCCCTCTATGATGAAATGGTTCCACGCAGAACCCTATCTTGGGGTTCAGTCCAAACCTATTCACCTTCTACAGGTGCTAGCAAGAACCAGTTTCTACCAAGAACCCTCTCATGTTCCAAGGGTTACAGTACCCACCCATGAGGTTCTACCATGAACCATTTTATATTCCAAGGGTCATATCTAGAACCCACCTGGGTAGGGGTTCTATCAGGAACCCTTTTATGTCCCAAGAGTTTCATCTAGAACCCAACCAGGAGGTTCTACTGAGAACCCTTATATAATGCAAGGGTTTCATCTACAACCCATCCAAGGGGTTCTACCAAGAACCATTCCATATCCCAAGGGTTTCATCTACTATGAACACTTATATCAATCCAAGAATTTCATCTAGAACCCATCCGGGGGGGTTCTACTGAGGACCCTTTTACATTCCAAGAGCTACATCTTGAACAGGCCCATATGGTTCTACTGAGAACCATTTTATATTCCAAGGGTTATATCTAGAAACCACCCAGGGGCGCCTACCATGAACAATTTTATATTCCAAGGGTTTCTCTTATAACCCCCTTGTGT
>JAJHUR010138996.1:75025-113748 GCA_027495735.1 Lutjanus campechanus
CAGAGAACCCCTCTATGATGAAATGGTTCCACGCAGAACCCTATCTTGGGGTTCAGTCCAAACCTATTCACCTTCTACAGGTGCTATAAGAACCAGTTTCTACCAAGAACCCTCTCATGTTCCAAGGGTTACAGTACCCACCCATGAGGTTCTACCATGAACCATTTTATATTCCAAGGGTCATATCTAGAACCCACCTGGGTAGGGGTTCTATCAGGAACCCTTTTATGTCCCAAGGGTTTCATCTAGAACCCACCTAGGGGGTTCTACTATGAACCCTTATACAATCCAAGAGTTTCATCTAGAACCCAACCAGGAGTTTGGGTTCTAGATGCTGGCACTGAGAACCCTTATATAATGCAAGGGTTTCATCTACAACCCATCCAAGGGGTTCTACCAAGAACCATTCCATATCCCAAGGGTTTCATC
This sequence comes from Lutjanus campechanus, assembly GCA_027495735.1. Taxonomy (NCBI): domain Eukaryota; kingdom Metazoa; phylum Chordata; class Actinopteri; order Lutjaniformes; family Lutjanidae; genus Lutjanus; species Lutjanus campechanus. The sequence goes on from JAJHUR010138996.1 coordinate 75,455, forward strand.
TACTATGAACACTTATACCAATCCAAGAATTTCATCTAGAACCCATCCGGGGGGTTCTACTGAGGACCCTTTTACATTCCAAGAGCTACATCTTGAACAGGCCCATATGGTTCTACTGAGAACCATTTTATATTCCAAGGGTTATATCTAGAAACCACCCAGGGGCGCCTACCATGAACAATTTTATATTCCAAGGGTTTCTCTTATAACCCCCTTGTGTTCTGAGGGTTATAACCTTGTCTGGGAGTTCTATCTAGAACCTTTCCACCTTCTACGAAGAACCCTTTTATATTTCAAGGGTTTCATCTGGGGTTTCTGTGTCTGACTAAAGTACAGAAACACACTGGTGTCTTCATACAGAGTCTGGATTGTCATTTATGTCCATGTGTATGATTCACAACTTCATTAATAATTATTTTCTGATTGTTCACAAAGTTTATTTTTTTCCTCAACAATTCTTCTTCCCAAAACAAAGGTACCTTTGACTGGTGTGTTCTGCTGACTTTGTCCATTTGAGAGGAAGAAGACAGACCAGAACAAACTTTCCAATGTTTAGGCAACTAAAACCATAAGTGGCTATCAATATTTTTTATTTTAACAGCGGATCAAGTGACTTTCTTGTACATCAAACTGTTGCTCATAGCGTCAAACACAGAGGAACATCGACCGACTCTACAGTTTCCTTCAGCTCTAAGATTAGTGTCCTTTAGCTCGTTGTTTGGTTTTCCTCCCCCCCCAACATCAACATCATTTTCAGCCATAGCCGGCACTGGTTTTCAGCTAAAAAAGCTTTAATAAGCCCACTGTATGCTTCTTTTGCTGCTCCAAATGGCGTACATATTTAGGAGCCAGCTGGTGAACATAGATAAGCACCTAGCGGCTGATAAACCAGGTATTTCCTTTAAGAGCTGGTGGAGACCAAAGACAGAGCTAAAAAGAGAGTGAATATCTGACTTACCAAGTCTCCAGAAGCACAGAAAAAAAAGATTATACAGTATTACACAGTTAAATATTATATTTTACAATTAAATACTGTATGTTTTAACTCAAGGTTCTTTTCTTCTTCTTAATCTTCTCCAGGTTACAAACACAGGAAACAGAATTTTTCACCATTTTACCAGGTACAGAGCAACATTTTCACAAGTTCAACCACAGTACCAAAGCATGCTGACTTCTTGATAATTCACCTGACTTCACGAGTGTCTACTTGCAACTCTCCCGATTTTCCCAGGAGGCTCCTGTTTTTCATCGCCCTCTCCTTATTTCCTCTTAGGATTCAAATTCTCCTGTATTTCTGACAAATTTTCCACACCTTTTTCCCCTTTTCATTATCACAAACTGTTTCTGACACTGCGGTGTGTATAAAAGTCCTCTGTTTCTACCTGGACAACAATGCAGCTACACCAAACCAGACTTCCCAAGAATTCCTGTATCTTAAGGAAAGTTTTAAAGGAAAGGCGTATGCATTTTTTTCAAATCTGCTGTGTCAATTTTCTTTTGGGGGCAACTAAATTAAACATTGCCCGGAAAAGACTTAACCAATTTGTATTTTGGATTCTGCTGCCATAAATATACATTATATATGAGGTTCCTACACATTTTCCATTTCCATATTATACCTATACTTTTCCAGACTCAATCTTCCATACTTCTAAGTAGATTTTTCAGACCATATTTGCCATCTAGTTTCCCATTTCAAATCCTTAACCAATCAGGCTTTATATTTGGGACTGTGAAGCCAGCCCTTGGAAAACTTGAACAAAACATCTCCACCCAACTGGTGTTACCTATACGGTTATTATTTTCCCTTAACATATTGAATAAATATAATATTATTGTTCTCCCTACATTTATTGGTCTCAAGAGCTGAAAATGTGTTGAAAAAAGGTCAATAATTAACTTTTCACGACATCCGTGCAGTCTTGTTTACTCACTGTATCCATGGAGACGATGATCAACCGTAGCATATGGTTTCCTTACGCAGAAAAGATGAGGAGTACATTTACTTTTGTGATAACTTCACCACTGAAAAACTTTCACGACAATAAGGAGCAGCCAGCCAGTGGGGAAAATGAGGTCAGCAAGGGAGGTCCAGGGCATACCCTCCCCAAGGAGAAAACTTTTGGCTATAAAAGTCTAAGTTTGGTGTCTCTGAGACATTCTAATGCCACTATTCCATCATATACGCCGATCTTAATTATTACTTATTTTAAATGAGTTTGCCCTCCTGATTGTAAACATGCAGTAAGTTATTGTAAAGTAGAATTAGGCCTCTTGTTCATTTTAGCCCCCACAGTCTGTAAATAAATAACTATTCAAAACTACTACGATTCCTGACTGATCAAAACTTTTGTAATTAATAATCACTAAAACATGATGTGGGGCATCTGGCATTAGTCAATGGCAAAAAATACAATTGCATCGTAGGGGATTTTAAACTTTAACATGACAGAGAAAGGCCCTACACTTTCCTCATGTGACACAAGCCTGTTACTTTGACACCATCCCCTGTGCTGCACTGCCTGATCCAAACACCATGAAAACACTGCTTCTATGATCTGTTTAGATTTAGAAATGAGGAATTTTATATTTTAGAAAACAGAATAGGGGTATTAGTCTGGAAACAAATATTTTCCCCTACTCGGTTTTCTTTTTTTCTGTACTTATCCACACCTGGAAATGACTGAAATCGAATTCTATACTTTTCCATACTGTGTAGAAACCCTGTATATACATTTGACAGTTATTTATGACGTTACGGTATTTATATAATCCTGCAAATGGACAGGAAAAGTTTGCATGCTTGCTTTCTGGGGCTCCATCTCCGTGCCGTTGAAAGTGGGATCAGGTGTGAGGAAGCTGTATGCAAAACAGATTAGAGGCCAGAAAATGGTTGGTTGGTTTCACAAATGTCATCGACGGGGAATTTCAAAGTTGTGTAACAACAGCCTGTCCCATGTTTCTCTGCTCCGTGTTCATCTTAAACCAATCCTAACATTGTGTGACCCTAAAAATCTATCAGAATTCACACTAATAATCTAACTCTTTTCTCATTACGAGACCATTTGGTCCTCATGAGTTCAGTACAGAGACACACACATGCTTGCACATGCACACACAGAGATGAAGGTTGAGCTGGCTTTGAGTGTGGCTTTCTGTCAAATCAAATAAATGTTGCATGTCATCCTTCTGCCATTTGTTCTGCAACACTTTGAAATGTGCTCACTTATTATTACATTTAATACACACACTTGTTCCCTTGTTTTTCTTTTAAACTTTCACACACACTCTTTCTTAACGTTATGAGGCCCACAGTTAATAGCAGCATCCTCACGATCAACATGAAACCGAAAATGATCCCCTAATTTAAAAAGGAACAAAAGGTTGTTTTTTTTTAAAGGTATTTTATTACCGGAGTGTGTACAGACCTTTAGTAGAATCATTGATTGTAGCAATTATTTAGAAAGCATTTTACATTTTCTTTTTTTCTTTTTTTTCCATAAGAAAGTTAGGCTTTTGAAAAGTCCAAATGCAGCAGAGCAGTCGGGTTCCTCGTACTTGTCCCGTCAATCCAATCAAGTCAAATCCAACTCAAATCGACTCAAAGCGTCTGTGTGTGAAGAGGCCTGCTGCTGCGGCACAGAAAATGGCTGAGATGAAAAATTCAATTCTTGATTACAGGGAGCCATCTAGTGGCGGCTGAATGAAAGAGCGAACCGAAAGTGACAGCAGAGGGCCTGTAATTCCAGCAAAAATGAGTACATTTTGTTTAATGGCTTAACAAAGACAAAACACACACAAAAAACAATTACTTCTTCTTTTTTTTTTGCTTGCAAATCACCTGCACCTTTTAGAGTCAGTGTGAAAATTAAAATATAAAATAAAAATCTATGTTACAGCCCAATATTTTACTATAACATTTCAATAACAAATACTCCATCTATATAAACACTCATAGGAACACACAATATAAACCATTTGTGCCCTGCAAAAACCTCCAATCTCCACTTGTACCATTTTTTGTCAAAAATTGTTTTTTTCTTTACTGTAAACGACGACCTACAGGTGTTCAGTTTACAGTCATGATGTATAGTATATAATATATGGACATTTACATGGTAAGTAATTTTTTTTTTCTCCAACCGATTACGTTTTTTGGAAATTCAAGGTCTCTGCAGCACACAAGGAAACAAAAATTTCCTTTGCAACACAGGAATTTGCAACACACAACACAAAAACAAAAACTCAATCCGTAGTTCTGTTATGTTAGTCTCCTAAAGACCAAAGTAGAGCAAACTGAACTTTTCTTTATGCTTCACCTTTTCATTATACAGTACTATTAACAACAGAGATGCTCCAAAACGCACAATCGATACCAAAAAAATACACTGAATTAAGTGTCTTGTGTTTTTGAGATCAAAACAAGGAGGATAGCCGTTTTTACTGCCATTACATGCATTAACCCGTATTCATCGGACTTCTCTGGAAGCCTGGTAGGTAATTGAGGTGTAGCTCCTCTCATAACATCTTTTACCGTAAATACCATGAAAATTAAATGTTGAAGTGAGTCTTTTCACTTGTTGAATCTGTTTTGTGTGGCACTGTTTGTATTAAAAGACCGCAGAATGAACAGTGCACTTTTACATTTAAACGCCAGAGGTGAACGAGTAAATAAGAAATTAAAAACAATATAGGAAAAATACAAACATAATGCAAAAACAAGTTCCCGGCCTATAGAAAGATTCTTCTTTTTCTTCTTCTCTTCATATTTAACAAATCACTAATAAACACCTTCCTATTTCCTCGCAGGAAAAAACAGAGTGAGGGGGGAAAAAAGGGGGGGAGACGGAGGCGAAAACTCCAAACTCTTAGCTCGTCTCCAGTTTGGCCATTTCCTGCACGTAGATCCCGATGCTTTCGCTGTCAAACAGCACGAAGTAGACGGTCTTGATGGTGGAAGACATGGTGGCCACAAAGTAGCTGGAGATGGCCTTAAGGATCAGCTGGGCCGCCGTCTGCTTCGGGAAACCGTTCCTGACAGGAAAGAACACACTTAGTGAAATGTGGTCAAACGCTGGAGAGACTTGTCATCTTTTATTTACTTGATCGTAACTGTGGTAATCATTATGTCTGAGCTCAGCATACAAATATAGTTATTTACTGGACAGTATTACGCATAGTTTGAACTGGAGGACCAGCTCAGTTAACTGGGTATTTGTTTTTGTTTTTTGAGACTTCTTGATATCATGAGGATTCAGTCACTCAAAGGTAAAATTTAAAGTACAACGCTGATTCCAAAATTGCTGGGACGTTGCGTAAAACGTGAATAAACACAGAATTAAATGATTAAACAAACTGTTTCAACCCATATACGATTGAATACAGCACAAAGAAAAGATATTTAATGTTTAAACTGATTAACTTTATTGTTTTTTGTAAATATTCAGTCATTCTGAATTTAATTGCAGGCAACAACTTCAATGTGTATTTTCTCTGTTTTTCGGAGTGTATATTTGCAAAAAACAATCTACTGTAGTTTATCAGTTTGAACATTCAATATCTTGTCTTTGTACTGTATTCAATTGAATAGAAGTCAAAAAGGATTTGTGAATCACTGCATTCTGTTTTTATTTATATTTTGCATAGCGTCCAAACTCGGAAACAGGGTTGTATTTAAAGAACCTCGAACTGACTTTCAAGATTGTCAAAGCTTTGCACATCACTTTAAAGCGGTTAGTTTGAACCTGACTTTTATTGACCCCCTATCATGCAGTGGTTCCTGACCTGTGAGACCATACATACATACATAAGTCCTTAAATTAAATCTGAGGGATTGCAATTGCTTAGTCAAAGCGGTGCTTTGAATTAAATGCTAACAAGAGCAGTAAACTGCTTAGCTTCTGTGCTAGTATGTTATCGGTCACCATGACAATGTTAACATGCAGGATGTTGAGTTTAATCTTCACCATGTTCACCGTTGACTGTGTTGTCAATCACTTTGCTAATAAGCACAAAACTCAAAGCATCACTAAGACTTGATCGGATGTCATTACTTCTGCTGGCAAATCAAATAAAGCAAAGTAGAGGACTGCACTGGGACTGAGATCCTGCATGGCCCAACGCAAGTCTTGTGGGAGAGGGCGGTTTTAGCTTTACTGTTGGCAGGAGCAGGTGGTCAAACCAACTGCAGATTTAGCAACAAATAAAGCTGTTAAGATTAAGCAGGTTTTTACAGTAAGGAAACCACGTGAAGTCTGACATTTGGACGACTTTCTCAGTTCTCACTGACAAAGATGGTGAAGAGTTGACTTTGGTAGATATGACAAATGTGCAAAAGTATTGACATACAACAGGCAAAAATATGGCATCTCTGGGTTGAGGCAACACACCTGCTGTGTCCCTACTGAACAGAAGACACAAAATCAATGGAACTCTATTATTGTGCAGGAGTAGAGGCGGTAATGGTCATCCCGCGGGATTAGAATAAGAAAAAATTGATCTGATGAAAATCTAGATGAAAGTTAGGATCACCAAAGTCATTACAATGAAACATTTCATTAAAAGGCACAAATGTCATACTAGGAAAAATCAGAGGATTATTAAAACCAGTAAGATTCATCCTCTGGGGACCATGAATATCTGTACCAAATTTCATTTGAATCCATCCAATAGTTGATGAGATTTTTCAGTCTGGACTGAAGTGGTCGACCGGCCAACTGGCCCTTGAACAACACCATTACAGTGTTTGTGTATTTCCTTTTAATACATCTTTAGTTTAGTTTGAGACTTTCTTCTGTATCTTTGCTTTTTTGATTAAATCCTGGACAGTTTTATCTTTTCAGGCCTCTAAAACTTTTGAAAGAAACCTGAGAAAGACACATCACTCTTTGCTTGAACAACTCATACAGTAGATGTACAGTATTAAACCTGTGATCATTTCTTTACTTTAAAGGGTCACAAGTCACAAAGGTTGGGAATCACTCCTGTGACCTCCATGTGCTGCTTTCACGCTTCCTCACTGTTGTATCAGTACATGGCTGCTTGTGTAAATGTTTCCATATCAAAGAGGGGGTGTTTACAACTGTTACCAGGAAACCATCTCAACTCCCGTTTTGACTTACACAGAAAAAAAAAAAAAGTACGAGCGGGCTGAGACACATGAGCACAACATTTCACTGCTGATGATACAAGAATGCCACTCATGATGTAATGAGGACATGAGAGAAGACATTTATCCAGTCAGGTTTCTTAGTCTGGAAGCAGGTTTAGAAAGTGTTCATATTACCACACTTTTAAGCAAACAACTTCCAGTTTTAGACTAAACTAAAGCCAAAGTGAAAACACCCTCAAGTTGATATATGGCACACTGGTGATCTGCAGGATGTGCAGCAGTTTGAGCAACACAGAATCAACAACATCTCGCTTTACAAGCATCAGGAGCGTGACAAAAAAAAACCTCAAAATAAGGGACTGCGCGATGCATCGTTTATCATCTGTGTTTCTTCAAGAGTTTTCTTACCTTCCGCTTCCAATGGAGGGGAAGGCCACAGACTTGAGCTTCTTCTCGTCGGCCAGAGCCAGGCAGTTCTTCACCGTCTTGTCCAGCATCTCCTCACACTTGTCGGAGCCCCAGCCTGGACTGTTACAGTGGATGACGTACTTAGCAGGCAGACCAAAGCCGGCGGTCAACAGGGCTGAGGGATGGAGAGGAGAGGGGACGAAGAACGGTTAGTGAGGCGAGAAGGAAAGAGGAGAAGAGGACAGGAAATAAAGATGGGGACAGAGCAGTGGTGGAGAGGAAGCAGAAAGGAAACGTAAAACACGAAAGGCCGTATCTAGAGCCAATGTTTGGTTTGACTGTTTCGGTCTGCTGTAGAAACATGGCGGTGCAACATGACGGCCTCCATGGAAGAGGACCTACTCCCTCTGCAGATATAAAGGGCTCAATCTAAGGTAACAAAAACACAATGATTCTGGTTGTTTTGCTAAATTAAACTGGACAAGAAACTGCATGACATTCATCTTCAACAGTCAGAAAAAATTAAGAAATGTACTGCCATTCCTGTAGAACAACACTGAAAACAATAATAAAAGAACGATGTCTGTGGTCACCCACAGCTGCCACCTGCATTATTTAGTAAAATCATTACCACAAACCTACTTTTTCTGAGACAAATTGTTGTTGCAGCATTATATTTTGAGCATCATGTGCAAGTTTTGTTTAGTCAGACAGTGTGTGAACTTGTTCACCTGGATTTCCTCGTCATGTCCATCGTCTGCAGTCAAAAACTGCTTCATTAACCGGTTTTGTCAGAAGTCAAAACCCACAAGCTGAGTTTGGAGGCCTGACATGCTAAAATAACACTTTGCCTTGTGGAAATTCTATGTAGCAAATCTCCGAGAGCTTAAAACGGTTTGGCCGGGGTATTACAGTGAGGTGGGCCGGAGAAATCACTTCTCCAGAGAGCTGGAGAAGAGAAACTTAAAGGAGAACAGGAAGAACAGGGATGAGAAGAAGAAGAAGAAGAAGAAGAAGAAGAGAGGAGGAATCAGAGAGAAGAAGAGAAGACAAGAGAACAGAGGAGTCGAACCAGCGGCTGTAGGCAGTGCGTGTACCTCAGCCAAAGCCCCTGAACTCTGTGAAGCGAGAAAGCCTCCAGTCAGAGTTTATTAGCCCACAACGAACGTGTGACTGGATCCGAGTCAGAGCTAAAGATGAGCTGATTTCCAGATGGCACACAGAAAGAGGATGGAGAGACTTCACACAGCAGAGCGAGAGCCGCTCACACCGCATGTGTGATCTGGTTGTGAGGTAAAGTGTGTGGATGATGATGATGATGATGATGAGGGGTTTCGTGGTGTTTTATGGTTTGGGAAGGAGGAACAGTGTGTGGTGGTGTTCGTGCACTGCACATCTGGAGATCAGCTGTCAATCAAACTATGAGGACAGCACTGCAACGTTTCTGTTGATGCTTTTAGAGCTTCTGTAGGCGATGTGCCTATAGCAGCTAATGACAACCTACTTCTTTTATTCCAAAAAGCAGAACGGAAAAAGGTGATGTTGCTGCTGGAATTACGAATCAGATTACTTCCTGTGTGCAATAGAATTGTTTCTGCAAAAGACCCACAAGGTGTCATTCTATTTTTTTTCTTTTTTCTTCTTCTTCTAATTCCTTTCTTAATTATTTTTATTGTCAATAAATTACAATTAGAAAAAAACAAAACAAAAACCAACAATGCTTTGCTCAGTACTTTTCTGATTTTGCTACCCCGTCTGTGGCTCTCAGCCCAAGTTTTCCCACTGAATACTCACATCTTTCAGATAATTTTTAAAACAGAGCATGATGCAGTAATTTCTAGGGCTGCAGCTAAGAGCTATTTTCATTACTGATGAAAATGTCTGCCCATTATTTTCACAATTAATAATATAGTCTACAAAACTTTTTTTTTTAAGCGAAAAAGGCTCATCACAATTTCCTAAACCCTAAAGTGGCATCTTAAAATTGCTTCTTTTGTCCAACCACCAGTCATAAAAGACAAAGAAAATCAGCAAATCCTGGCATTAAAGTGAAATGAATCAATTATCAAAATAGTTGAAAATAGTAAGAATTTTCTTTTGTCTCCACAAATTATCTTTCTGCTATAGGGGAAAAGCACTTGTGTTGCGTGTCTCTTGCTTGCTGGGAGGTGAGACCTGGCATTAAAATGGCAAAATCACAGCAGAAGACAAATTAACAGCTGCCAGCTTGTTAACGTTAATACCGTTAGCAACCCAGGTGCTAATTTGCCACTTTTAGCTTGTAGATTGGTAGCTTGGAGGTTGTTGGTGTTTTTCAGGGACTTTTAATAAAGCAAGAGGCGTCAAATAGTAGATGTAGATTTTGGTTTGTTCATCTGATTTGCTGACAATAAGAAAAATATAGAATATCAGCAGGTGCATGCTGGGACACCAATCAGCCAGTCATCAGTCAACAAAGAAGTTGTGTTGAGAGTGATGGGGGGGGCGGTAGTTCCTCTCTTTCTTTCCCTTTTACCCAAACCTTTTGGGATGCTTTTCATTGAGAATTAATAATGAGGTGTGATTAACCAGTGTGTTGTGGAAATTACATCACTGTGAGGTGCACAAGCATCCACTGGAGTTGTTAATTATGTGTCGAAGCTCAGGTGTGAAAGCGTGCAGCAGCTGAATGAGTATTACAGAGACACCAGCTTTAGGAAAGCTTCACTGACGACACACTACAGCTTCACCAGATCAAGGACTTTTCTTTGAAAACCAGCTCTTTTATTTCAGGATCCACCCAACACAGACTTTAACTGAACTTTAGAAACAAGAAGGAGCTCAGCACATCTCACAAGAGCAGGGACCAGCGCTCGCAAGGCCTGGTCCGAGGGACCTGCTAACCGTTAGCTGGCTACTAGGTAAGTTTACCCACACCCCAGCTGTCTCTCTGTTCTTTGAAATCTGTCCAGTTTCCCTGTCCACACACTCTAGTATCAAACAATTCAGAGTAAAACCCCTAGACTTGACTAGTCCACAAAAATAACATTTTTGAAGAAAAGAATTTCTGCATTACTGGAAAGTTCTGCTCACTTGACCCACCACTCGACCTCAGCCTCTTCACTGCAGTCCTCTACACAAAGTCCTTCATAACTTTTCTTGCAAGGCAGCAAGTTAACAGACCAGAAGTTCACACCGGTATTTATAACAAACAAAATTTTCTGAATGGAATCAGTAGATCCATTCATTGGGAGAAAGTAAATCTCTACAGAGTTTTCATGTCGAGTTCAACTTTGATGAACTTTGGCACAGGAATTTGCACCACAGATAAATTCTAAATCATAGTGAGAGTGCTGACCTTTGAAGGATCAGAGAGTCAAACATAAAGGAAGAAATGATCCTGTTTTAGCTGAGTAACATAATTTTTCCTAAATCAATGGCGGAAACTCCTGCATGAAAAGATGCTGTAAAACTGAATTATCAGAAAGAGAATCTTAAGAAGATTCCAGCTAATGAGCAACATGCTCAGCCCAGGAGTTTGTCAGCTCACCCGGTTACTTTTGACTTCACCTTCAGGTGCATTCATTCACATCTATCACTGGGCTTTTGCTGAGGGCTAAGAGGATCGGGCGGAGCGGAGACACAGAGACGCGGACAGCAGCTCAGGACCGAGTGTCAGTGACAGATTGTAGGGTTGTAAAGGAAAGACTTGACTTCTCTGGTGAGTACTGTCAGTATTTACACACAAAGAAACATTCAGCTGCTTGTCTGGTAGGAGGGGCTTGGGACGGAGAAAACGAAACCTAACTTGTGTCCTGGAGATGAGACCCAACACTCAACCTTTTTTAGGTCTTCTACCTGCTGCAGCTTTAAGCTCAACTTGTGCTTGAATAACTTGGTGGATAACTCTAGTCCCTGCCTGGCCTCGGAATTGGGAGGTTTGCTGGCAAACTCCAGATGAGCAAATACTTTTTACAAGTATTTTAAACATCCTGAAGAATTTGTTTGACGGCTGTTCTGAACCAGGTCTGGTCAGGATGACCGTTTGGCCGATCCAGATCCCCAGAATCCCCGACAGCCTCCACTGGCTCGAGGTTCAGTCACCTGGTAATCTATTTATGAGCTCCGCACAGAGACCGGGATTATGATGCTGAGCTAACTTGGCTGAATGTGAGACAGAGCGGTGGTGAAGGTGGGGAGTGTTTGAGAAAGTGAGTGTGAGTGATGAATAATGAGAGAGAGACAGATGGAGAAAGAATAAGACGGGGACAGAAAGAGTGGAGACAAATGGACTGAAAGATAAAATAATCTGTAAGGGCTCAAATAATATAGCTCTCAGAAGACTGATGGCTTAAGTCGCCAAGAACAGACATTACGTGCCAATACCAAACGTCTTTGATCATTTTCTTGACAAAAATATCAAAGAGTCTCTTTAAAAAAGTTAAATAATGAAAAGGAAACTCTGGCAACATTTAGCCTTTAAGAAAAGACTGAATTAGTGAAATCTGTGTGTTCATGTCCAAAGGGCTGATCATCGCTGCAGTGTCCTGACATCATTTGCTGAGTGTGGAAGCAGACGCCAAAAGGACTCGGCCCTGTTTAGCTTGGTGTGTGTGTGTGTGAAGAGAGATTTACGGGACACACTGACATCACTGTCATAGGAGCTGGGTGGTGCTTGAGTAGATCAATACGCACATTGTAACTCCTTCTGTGATGACATTGGAAGAAAGTCATGAAACCTCAGTGTTTCTGAGGCAAAAACAAACAGAAAACTGCAGCGTTGCTCTTTGTGACGCGAGCCGGGGTTTGCGTTCACACTCAATAGGTTATGGAAGTTTAATTACTGAAGCAAAGCGAAGGTATCGTCAAGCAGAACGCTCCCTGTGTTTCATTAGCGATCCCACTTCACCTCATTCACTCACCCTCAGCCTTTAGCATGACGTAACAGCATACGCTGCACAGAGGCCTCTTGGAAAGTAGTGGGCAGGGGAGCTGCATCAGTTTCTGACTGATAAAGTCCTGTTTTGTGATCAGTATCAGCACTATCATTGCTGCAGGTTTATAATATCTTGCAAGACAAACATTTTTTCCCCATGCGTGAAATGTTGATCAATATGCATTGATCCTGGTAAACAGATAATTAATGGGCGATCAGTACACCCATACATCTGTAGGATTTGTCTGACCAGAAAGAGACCAGGATGTCAAATATCAATGTTTTGGGCTGGTAAAGCATCCCAAGCACAGCATAATAATAAGGAAAAAAAGGAAATACAAGCAGAGGGCAGGGTCTGTGCAGATAGAGACGCCACCACACACTTGATTGAAAGGCATTAAGTCATCATTTTTGTTTTTGAACATTGCAGTAAGTATCTTATTGTGGATTTTTTTTATCATGGTATTATTGTACCTTGAGTTTTAGGTATTGTTACATCCCTTGTCTGCAGACATTTTTTGTTTATCAGCCTCCTGAACGCAGACATCAGCTGATGCCGATTACCTCAAAATTCCAGATAATCGTCTGACTGATTAATCAGTCTATTGCTAATAAAAAGTATTATTTGCATGTTGCATACATGCAGGTAAAATTAAAATTGTGTGAATTTTGTAACATCTAAGTCAGAGTCCTGCCAGCAAAGCCTGACTTGATGGAGGCTAATCCCAAACTTGGCAAAACCTTCAGGCACCTCGGTCAGAAATGACAAACTCTGCTGACATTATCTGCTCTGTGCACTTACCGCCAGCCACCTCCAGAGGGCCATTTTTCTTCTTCAGCTCCTGCACCGCTTCAGTGAACTCCTTCCCTCCCTTCTTTTCCAGGGCAGAGCCTGTAAATGAAAGAGAGGATTGGAGTGATTACATCCTCACATGGAGCTGACAGACAAACAGACAGACAGCATGAAAGAGCAGAGCTGATGTCATGCAGAAAGACAGGCGAGCAGGCAGACGTGGAGACAAATAGACAGACGGGTAGGCAGGCAGGCAGGCAGGCAGGCAGACAACGATGCTGTCAATCATTTCACCTGGCTTCTCTCTGAACCTCTGAGCTCTCATGCAGAACACTGAGCCTCTGTTATTTTATTTGTGAGACTCAGGAAAAGTCTCACAAATGAAGCACAAAGTTTCAAAGCTGCTATTTTCCAAATGACTCACTGTGAGTAAGTTAAACTAATGTATTAAAGCCCCGGTCCCTAATTAATTCCCTCTGTCCTCACATAATGGCTTATTTGCAGCGCCTTGAGAGTATTTTCTTTCACTCGCAAATTACAGAGTGAAGAGTTTGTATAAAAAGGAAAAAGGTCTAACAGCTTGTTAAAGATGAAAATGTAAAAGCATTGCCATGTTTGCACACACATTTCAAATAAAACAGTGAAGGCAGCAGTGTAGATTAAACCCTGAAGAGGAAGAATATACATTAAGAACATAAGAAACCACTGAAATAATTAGTTTGATTTTGATGGCTACAGGAAGTTGATCCCACTATTTTAGATTTACTCAGAGCTAAATAGAGAAGCCACAAAGAACCATAGAGGAGATTCAAATCTACCAGTGTCAGAGAAATCAATGTTCTGGCTACAATTTCTTTAAAAACAGGCAGGAGAGAAAAATACAATATGGTTAAGGTCAGCCTCTTAAAGAAAGGATAGTGGAATAAAGCTCTTCAAATTATTTATCAGCCAATACAAGCAAGCAGATAAAAAAACAATAATATTTGTAGTATAGCCATTAATAGTTACATAGTTAAACATTTATTCCTTTTTTGATTCGAAAGACCAGTGATCAACACTCTGGAGCTTAAGGAAATGAGTATCTCAATCACAATCTTGGTGGATTTTTTTTGTTTTTTTTCTGAGCAGCTGAACTGACAGCACGGTCGAGGGGACGCAGGTCACGGGAAATGAATTGAGTCCCAGATCGTCCACATTTCAGCCGAGTGGAGCAAAGCAACGACAAGCAGCAGCACGATGTCAGGATTACACTGACAGAAAGATACACTCATGTATGCATTACACGATGCATTCAACTGCTCTGTGTAGATCACGTTTCTGTCAACGCTGCATCTTCCATACGACTAACAGCACCTCAATATTTGATGACTATTAAGGGTAATATATAGTACTGTGTTTTCTCCAGTGGGATTAGCTGTCGAGCACAACGGCAGCACAATGGTCACCGATACAACCCTGCTTTCCCACATCTTGCAGGCTGACTGTAGCTCGTGTGAAAATAAATCTGCAAGGACTTGAAAGTTGCTTGAAACAACACATTTACTCTGGTCACTTTGATGTTTCTGGGAAAGTTAGATAAGGATCATGTAAATAATGCATGGGTCTGTCTCAGGAAGCAGGATTACTAAGTTATCGGGTGTTCAGACTGAAAAGAGGTTGCACTGGTGAAAGGCGTGTTGACTGAGGTACTACTAAGTCAACAATGAACTACAATCCAGGAGAACCGGTTTAAGTGGCCGGCACAGATCCATGAGCTTGAAGGCTTGTCAAACACAAAACCTCTGCCCAGCCTCGAATCAGATACAATCCATTTGCCTAAACTATCACATCAAAGCCTAACGACAGGGCAGTGTCATCATGTCAGCTGTATGGAGTCATTGTAAAGGTAGAATCAGTAGCATTCGTCAGAGTTGTTCGCAAACACACCAGAATGATAGTTTACTGCTGTGTCTCACTCCCAGGACGTCAAATACAGACAATTTGGGTTGGTAAAGTGTCTCAAGCACAGCAAAATAATGAGAAATACAGGCAGAGGGCAGGGTCTCTGCAGATACAGCCATCACCACATACTTCTAGTGGGTCACACATAATGATGGAAAGGGATTTTATTTCTGAGTCTGTATATATTGCATATTATGCCTTTTAGGCTCGAGACAGAAAAAAAGAAACAGCAGAGTGCAATTAATTTGAAGACATAATATGCAACATAGACTCATATAAACACAATCGCTTTCAATCATCACTTATGAAGTGTGTGGTGGGGTCTGTATCAGCAGAGAACCTGCCCTCTACCTGTATTTCCTTATTTTCTCATTATCTTGCTGTGCTCAGGATGCTTTACCCAAAACATCAGTATTTAACGTCCTAGAAATGACGATCAAAAAATACACTATCTTTCTGGTGCGTTTACTAACTGATTTGCAACAAACAATCCAGTCGCACACATCATCCCTAAACTCCAACTCCATTCTTGCATCTAAAGTTGCCAACTGGACTACAAACAATGACTGGCACATGAAGAGGAAGCCTTGGCCTACATATCCGCTATCCAGATATCTGATGGCTACAACAGAAGCTCCGAAACATTCGCCATTTCCCCAAGAGGCTAAATCGTTTCCCCAAGAGCCTCACAGATTCTGACATTGCCACTGAGCCAACGCTGTCAAATAAATGAGAGGGGCTTTGTTTTTTCCAAGCAGTTGCTGTTGTCTGTTCTTTCTGCTTCCATCCATGATGCTGATGTTCCAGGTTATCCAGTTAACTTCATCAATCCTGCTTTGAGAGACAGACCTCAGTTGCAAGCAGGAACTGTTTTGAAAATGCTTGATTTGTGGTGCAGAAAAATGCAAGAATCTCTGACATGAGAAAAATCAGCTGCCAACCAGCAACTTTTTTTTTTTTTTTTAATGTGGTAAACTGCTCAAATAATCCTTTTCACAATGTCTACATTGAGATTGTCTTCTGGATGAGGTTTATTGAAAACATAGCGTGTGACTGCAACACTCTTTGGCAGCTGACTTTCTAATCTTGGAAACTGGAGTTTCCCACAAGCACTTAATTGCCTACATAAAACAGTCCCTGCTTGCACATTTCAAGCCTCTGCAAGTTAATTTTCACTCATGATACAATAATAGTTCTTTCAGTCAATGTTTCACCAAATTACACAAATACTACAATGAGGCATTAACAGTGAGAACCAGCAGGGGGTTGGGTTATGGGTTGAAAAGGTTTTCTTGAGGCTGGCTAAATAACAAAGCAGAATAAAAAGTGTGCTCCTGCTGCTGCTGTGATGTTTGTCCACAGACTGCAGTGAGGACTATCTGGAATATGCAGACAGAGAGCAGACAGGCACTGGCGGTCTCCGTGGTGTCAATGGTTCCTTTACCTACTTCACCACCTGTATAGAGGGAGGAGTTGGTCGGGTGAACGACAGCGTCGCTCTCCACGATGGAAATGTCGGCTTGGACAACTTGCAACTACAGACGACAACAACGACAAACAAACAACAGGCAAACAACATGGTGGTAAAAACACAGTGAGTGACCAGGAGCAACAAGATGGGACCAACAAAGTAGAAAAAAAAAGGGATGAGTGAGAAGAAAAAGAAGAAAAGAGACAGAAGTGAGCACGCTCCTTATTGGCTGAGGACATCACAGGAGACATGGTGGGTCACATTATGTGATTAGGAAGCAGGACTGCACAGTTAAGACAGATTTACTTTTAAACAAAATACTGTAAAATACCCCAAATTGTCTCATCAGCACACAAGATTACATTGCTTGAGTGCATTTTAAAATATTCCATTTTTATTTTATAGTTTTTGAATTGTGAACATTAAGAAAACAACCATTTTTTCAAACGGTTTTCTGACTAAATGTGTAGTCCTGATTTCCTGGCTCATTAAAATGAGCAAAGAATTTTATGACTGCACTCCAGGCCGCCGACCTCACAGTCAGGCTGCAGGGAGCAGCTAACCGGAGGCTTTCTGTCAGTTTTTCTTTTGCAAGTTGGTGCTTTATTTCATTCCAATAACCGTCCTAAAAAGACAGTGAGAATTAACCGTTATAACGCTCTGGCAGCCATCTGAAAGGAGGACGACCTGGAATGAACCTCAACACATCTACATGATGGGAAGAGCAAGCAGGTTCACTGCTCTGAGGAGCTTTGATAAAATCCTTGAATGTTTCCACAGAAATTCGTGTCTTGCTGCTGGTAATTGCATTTTATGTAAGATTTTCTGTCAATCTGCAAGAGAAGGCCCTTCTGATTTCTATTTTAAGTAAAAGATGGGGTCAGAGAGAGGAAGATCTTTACCAGGTTTTCCCACTGCGAGCAACAACACCAACAACTCATTTTATTTCCTGTGAGATGACCAACCAGGAGTCATCAACAAGCTCTCCTGCTGAGAACAGACAGCTACAGATGAGGGTTTCCAGGTTGGCAGACATCAAAGGCCAATCATATAACTGTAGTTTCACTGACGCACATTCAGAAATGATTCAGTGGCAATACTTGGAGGACTGCTGCATCTTTCACAGGGGTTTATTAATCTTTAAGTAATCTGACTGAGCTTTTATTTACACTAAATCTGTCTTATTGAGATGTTTGGAAGGTCAAATTTCAAAGCAACAAAAATAATATTTGCCTATTAAAAGTTGTGTAACTGCATCAAACCTTAAGCTTGTTTTCAGCAAAAATATCAGCAGTTTCAAAGGTTGTTCTAAACTGATTTTCATCTGTTCATTTAATTTCTCCTGGTATCTAAAATGTGGATTTCCTGCTTCAAGAGACACTGATCTCTGTAGATTAATACGATTAAGATAAAATTCTTTCTATGAGCTTGCAATAAGCTTATCAGATAATGGTTCCAGGAATAGACATCATGACATTTTCTTTGTGGCCAGAGCTTAGGTGGAGGCAAAACAATTCCCTGAACATGATAACTAGGCTGTAGAGCCGGACTTGGAAAGACTGGCAAAGACAGTTGTGGTGAGTTTTATTTTTTAGTTTAAATGAGGTTTGTTTTACAGAGTTAACAAGGCAATTAAAGCTGTTATTAGTCCGGTAAAAGAGAGAAACTTGAATTCAGAAGGTGATGGGTGGTATTTTTCGGTTTAATGAGGAAAATAACTGTGAGAGTATTTCCTTTCTTTAAATTTTCCGAGACCAAAAGCTTGCACACATCCTCCAGCTTCCGTCTAACTGTATTTAAATACAGTTCTGTGCCATTAGTACTTTGGAATCACCGCAGAGTAGTAGGCCACATAACCAAGTAAAAATGTCATCCTTTTGTTGGGTGCGAAAATCACTTTGCCTCCAGTCAATAAGCTGAATAAATGTCAAGAAATTTGGGATTTTTTTCCCAGAAAACTTAAAATAATGAGTTGTAGTTCAGCCATACATAATTTTAATCAATATCTCTTCCACTGTCAAACATCCAACTTCCTTAATGATCATAACATTGCCACGTTGCCCACAGTGTGAATGAACAGACCTGGTGCAAGAAGCTGCTTCAAACCACTCGAGCAGTCTGAAATCTTAAGTCTTAAGAGTTCTTCACGCACAATTTAATTTAGGAGAAGTTCTCGAGCTGTTGAACATTCAAGGATTTTAAATCTCAAACCTCACCGGGACCAGCTAGGATGGAGGAAGCAGGGGAGTAGGGAAAGCTCACCTAGATCATCTTTAAGTTCAAGTTCAGCATTGGTGGGGTTGATGACCCCCTCCACGTCAAAGCCAGCCAAGTTACTGACCTCGCTGTGGATAAGGTTGAGCTGCGGAGGGGGAGGCAGCGAGGGGGAGGCATGCCGAGGAGGAGGAGGAGGAGGAGGAGGGAGAGCGAGAAGGAAGAAGCAAAGCCATTAAAACCAGATTCACACCACTGCTGATAGGGATACCTTGACTTTTTGATCGTTTATAGATCTGTGAGTAAATGCTGCGTGTGTTTGTGTGCACCTACATGTCTTCAAGTAGACTGACAGTCTTCACTCAACGTGCAGAGTCATAGATACAGGAGTATATAATCAACTCCTGGACATATTTTACATAATACTGCTGAAATATCAACATTAGTCAGCACTGAATCAGACCTCTCGATCACTTTCATACGTACGTTTTAAAACTGTGACGACTCAAAGAATTCGACAGAGGACAGCAGGCCTGCTGGTGCATTGATTGAGAAATGCTAAATTATTTACAATGTCAATGGAAACAGTCTGGATAATGAAGGCCACCTTAGTGAAACACAGACAAATGTCCACAAACAAGACGGATGGATACAATATGTAGACGGCTGACAATTATGGTTAAATCGGTCATTTTGACTTGTGCTACTAATAACATAACGGGGCACCTGAATTGAACAGAGCCAATTAAAGGCCCAGAGCCTTGAAACTGATGCAGTTGAATAAAATTCATCCATCATTCACCTTATTACATCTGTGCTTTTCCTACTGTGACATTTCAAGTATTTAACGTAATGTTTATGTCATTTTGGTTTCATCTTATATATACTACCGTTCAAAAGTTTGGAATCATCTGACACAAAAGGTTTAGGTTTGTTGTTTTGTGTAAAGTTCTCTTTACAAAGAAGGGTTTACAAAACAAGTGTGGTTGTGTACAAGGAGAGGAAAACACTGTTTCAATGGTTCAACCAAGGGACAGAAAGATAAAGATACCTCTGAGTAGGGCTGGGTGATATAGCTGAAAAATCTATCGCAACAAAATGTTTCATTGCAGTTGATATTGATAATCATTGATCATTTTTAATTATCTATTTTCAATTAAGACCGAGGGAAAAACAGTTGAAATTAACCCCTTTATCTTCAATTACTCTGAGTTTAAGAACTTTATTTATCAAGGCACACAGATTTAAAAATGGATAAATCTTCTCACTCCACATCATGCTTGCCAACCTTCCCAAGTTCTCTGCCAGGCCCACATTTTTCATTGCCCTCTCCCGGTTTCCTCCCAAGCTCATAATTCTTCTGTATTTGTCCAGATTTACACCTTTTTGTTGCTACATAAAGTTTTGAAGGAAAGGGGCATATTTTTTTCTAAGAGCGACCCAACTAACAGAGCCTTAATATTCATATTCTGTGTTAATGTAATGAAATTCAAAACTGCAGTCGCCAGAATGCAGGGAAAAAAAGCCTATGAATCTCAAATCTCAGAGGACAACCCCCAACTTTGGTTTCAAAATCCTCCGTATTTCTGAGGTCTCAAGGTTGGCAAAGTCTGTTCCATGTCATTTCTGTTGTTGTGTCACATGTCTGTGACACCTGTTACATGACGGATTGATTGCTTATCATTCCAAGCATGCTCCATCATCAGGGGATAATTCAATATACGCTTTCTGGCAGTTTGCAATTTTCTTATTACTGTTGATGAAGTGTCTGAATCTGCACATATCACCACTTTTTTCTTTTTTTCCAGGCTCACCTCTGAGCAACAGTTTAATAAGAACATAAAAAGTCACCAGTCATTGGTAACATAAACTGGAAACTTATTGAAAACTGTGCAGATTTAAATAGGAACAGCGTCCTTAGAGTTTAAACCCATTCAACCAAACCACTGAGTCTAACTGCACGTCATTCACCATGATCTAGGGTCACTTACTAAATTATAATAATAATTATTTAATTAATTAAATTAGGAATTACTTAATTCTGTTCATCTATGTTAAAACAGCCATTACTGGAAAGGAAGGAAAGAAGAAAAATATAAATTTAACATGTGATTCCAAACTCTTGAACAGTGGTATATCTGTATGTTGTTCCTGTTGTTGTTTGTGAGGTGGCACAACCAAGAATAGCTGCCAAATATACATATTTATTGTACAATATGACTTTTTTGTTGTTGTTTGTTTTGTTTGTTAAAGGCAAGCTGTACAATTCATAATTTGAGTTTCAAAGCAAGCTAAGACTGAAGAAATAATCTAAAACACATCAAAATGCCAAGGTACCCTTCTAAATGAAAGAATTATCAATGCACAGGCCAAAGCCTGTTAGTATCTCAGTCCAAAACTCATTAATCATCAGTTATACAAACACACTGAACCTCTAAGCATTTAATCTTGATAATAAAAGGCCCATATTGTCACAAAATGAAGCAGGGAGAGCGAAAGCAGTGACAACAGAGCAGCGATTTAAAGTGTGTGACTGACTGAGGCAGGAAAAAAAGTGCAGCTACGATAATTAAGTCTATAAAACAGAAACAGACTCGTTTTTCTGTTCATGGGTTCATTATCTTAATCAGTGGGAGGTTAACTGCATTCATTTGATTAATTATCATCCACTGATTTCAGCAGCTGCTGTAATCTGTGGTCAGTGACACAGTCGAGCACTGAGCCATCTCACTAATGAAGAGGGTCGAACGACAGCAGACTACTGAGCGTTTAAAGTCAAATTTCACATGAATACAAATACATCTAGGAATGTCTATTAAAATAACCATGAGCCAAGACAGCACGTGTAGAAACTCTAATATTTCAGCCTTAAGAAATAAGCAGAAAATGTCATTTTTAATGTATTTGCCTGTGAAGTTCAAATAAATTAATTAAAACAGAGGAAATCTGCTAATTGCTAAAGATGACTGAGAGAGTGTCATTATGCTTTAAAAACAGAATTTGTAAATAATACATGAAGAATGAGAATGTGTGAGTTACTACATCATGTCATGGTAATTTGTCAGTATTACATAATATAGGAAATTAGTATTAGCGTCTGCACGGTGGATCAAAGCATTGCAGCGGCATTAGCAGCAGTTAAAGTCACATCTGAGCTGAAACGTTGAGCTCCGGAAGTAAATTTCCCACATTTGTTCCTCTACGGAGGGCATTTCATTTCTTTTTATTAGATTTTAACAGTGTAATAAGAGTTTTCATGACTGGGAAGATTGTAAAACAAATACAAATTACACTCCAATCATTCCTATCTGTTCTGTGTTGTACTGCTCTCACAGATCACACCAACGCTCCAAACTACTGTCTGAGTGCTTAACATGGCACATATAATTTTTAGGAGCAAAACGGTACACTAATTTTATGGTCCAGTGCATATGTTGGTTTTAGGGTCACAGTTTGGTATGTTTTCAGTACACTGGGGGCAAATCAAACATGCGACAGTGGCTTATTGTCCATAATTCTTACTGTAACCGCCCAAATCATAACAAAGCAGCAATTACTATTAGCTATTAGCAGTGTTTAAAATTAGGGAACAGGGAATCAGTGACACTTCTTGCATCATCCTTGAGTCATTCATTTTCCCTCTCACAGTGCCGTTCCCCTGCCTTTCATGTTTTCAAACTCAAATCTATTTTTATAAACTTCAGATCTTGTGATCTTGGAACTTGATCATTAAAAAAAAACTTTGACAAGGCTTAGATGAGACTCCAGGCAAATTTACTTCCATGTTTCAGTTCAATAAAAAGGGTTAAAAAGAGGATGTTTTTTTTTATGCTCAGCAGGAGCAAAGCGAGGGGAGCTAACAGATCTGAGATGCAGCAGACAAGCAGTTAACACAGCATTCATGCTGCTACTTTAAACACTTTAAACTTAGCGCGCTGCTCTGTTGTGTAGCAGTATAAGATCATACAGCATGATGGAAACTTACATTTAGAGAACAAAATATCACAAACACATCTCTTTCTACAAGGCAGAGCAGGGGCCTCATTTATAAAACTGTGTGTCGGATTCACCTTAGAAAGTGACGTATGGACGAATCACAGGAAGTGCTTATGCACAAAAATATTCTGATTTAAAAAAGGGGATCAGCACATCCTACGCTGGTTTCCTTTTATAAATCACAATCAACGCGTGTGGCAATGTGGCGCACCTTTTGCAAACATGTAATGCCCATAATTGCCTATAAATGGTCCATGAAACACTCCAAGTTCATATTAATCCATAGTGACTCCATGAAGACAACAGAAAGGCTAAAAAAATATTTAACAGTGTGAAATCTAAGTTTTTGTTGTGCAGGTTAAGACAAGAAAAGAAGATGCGAGAGTGGCAGCATGTGGAGGATGCTGTGAATGATTCTGCCTCACAAGGTCGGACATTCGCAGATATTAATTAAAAAAGAAGTCGTCCGGCATAAAGGAACAAAAAAATAGTTACAGGCAGTGTGTGTGAGTGTGTGTGTGTGTGTGAGTGTGTGCGCCACGGGCAGGGAAAAAGAGGACACCTCGCTCTTTTGATGAAAAACTGGCAGTAATTATCGGGGAATCCCTCCTGAGTAGAGCAGTGTTGGAGACAGAGGGGGACACAGACACACCGGATGATTCAGGTAACCTACATAATCTGTATTCCCCTGTTTGAAATAAGAGTAACACGAATGCACTCAAGGTGTGCTTACACATTAATGTACAAAAACAATGGGAACTTGATTCACTAAAACTGTTTCTATTTCGTTTATTCGCTGCATGTTCCAGCGGGGTCAGGGCAGGAGCTGAATCTATGCGTGCACTCCAGGGCGCCTTTTATCCATTTTTGTAAATTAACACTACATGTATGATATGCATGCTGCAATATTTCAATTTAATTCACACAGCGGTATCAATTTCTCGTGCCTCGTCCTTCTGCCATCAAAGTTGTAGTATCTCCTTTCTCCAGTTTGAGAGCGTACACACAGGTCAGAGTTACCGCTGAGGCCTTTTTTGTTTTTCATAAAGTTTGCTTAGAGAGCATCATACACCTTCTTTTGTGCAACATTTATAAATGAAGCCCCAGATAACTAATTAAAAAAAAAAAAAATCATCATCACATCATCTTTGATTCCATCTGATTCAGTTATGACGGGGAAGTAAATATAAAAGACTGAATATAAAGATTTAATTTAAGTCTACTTCTAATAGGAAACCCTGTAGCTGAGCATGACTGAAAAAGTCATAAAAAATAAAAAGCTTTGGCCTGGTGTCCGGGTTTGGTATATTTCTACAGACAGAAAACTGACCTTCTGTCCCAGGAAGAGGCTCTTGGTGGAGAGCACGGTGAAACTGTCTGGAGATCCCTCTGTGGTGCTGTCTGCTGACGCCGCCTTGCTCACCTCACCCTGCTTCTGTTGAGGACAAAGAATACACATTGACACTATGAGACACTTCAGGTTTCTCCATTGGAATACAGTTTTCTGTGTGGGACCAAACCTTCAAACCTTCAGGGTTAGATAAAGTATCACTGCTGGCTGTTCTACTACAATCTTACCTCAGTGATGTGCTAGATTGTGTTAGATTTTTCTTGGTTCTGGATGTTAATTCAACTTTTCTCTGCAACAACAGTTTCTAGTTTCTCTGTTTTTTCATGTTTGGTCTATTTTCTCCACAATGCTACAAAACATGTTAACCATTTAACCTGTAACATCTTGGATATGTACAGTTTACTGTGAAGGAGCCCCTGAACACGCATATGCAAACAGACTAACCTGTCCAAAATAAAATAAATCAGATTCTAGTCCCTATAATTTAAGCTCTACCTTCTGGACGTCATCACTCATTGTCATTGCACAGAAACACAGGAAATAAATGAATATGAGCATCAGTCCAGATCTTATTTTGTATGGTAATATTTACGAGTTTGAATAAATACTCACTATCAGTAGGGGTGGGTAAAAATTTATAAATTCTTAGATGCATTGCGTCTCTCTTGAAGAATGATGGAAATTTCTCTGCATTATGATCGTCTGTAACAATCTGAACAGCTGAACCAAACTGAAACATTACAGACATATACACCTGTCATCTTTACGTTTCGAATTAGGCTACTACTCAAGTTTTGGAGAATATGGCTGAGCGAGAGCAACTGTACATGGACATCAGCACCCGCTGGCTTAAAAGCGAACATATACATGTAGAAGCATTTCTGCTTCTATAAGGTTGAAAGGAAAAGCGAGTAAGAGGAGAGTAAGAGACAAAGTAATTCATGTATAGAAATAAAAAAAATTGATGCATCTAGCTGCATTTACTTGCTG
Organism: Lutjanus campechanus; assembly: GCA_027495735.1. Lineage (NCBI taxonomy): Eukaryota > Metazoa > Chordata > Actinopteri > Lutjaniformes > Lutjanidae > Lutjanus > Lutjanus campechanus. Next base: position 100,645 of record JAJHUR010138996.1, read on the forward strand.
TTGCAAATGTTTGTTTGACATGGTTCTGTCACTCAGATTACAGGACTGAATGCTCAAAAGATGCTCCAGACACGTCCAGTGACTTGTCTCTTGAATTGCACTACCTTGAATTTTCCTACTTTCAACTACCATGTAGGTAAATTTGAATAAAACCCATTTGGAGTTTGAGTGCCTGCTCAGGATATGAGCAGGAACCCTCACTGGTTGAAATCACAACTGCGGGTGCGCTTGATTGTAAGATGATACTTTGTGGGTAAATTTAAATAAAACTTGTTTTATTAGTTTATTTAGTTTCTCAGTTCCTGCTCAGGGTATTTGGGTGTGTTTTAAACTTGATGTCAGGCATTTAAATCGTTCAGTGTACCAAAAGAACAAACTTAAGTGGTTAAACAGGTACAATTAAATAATTCTGGTGCACTTAAGGTGCAGTACGCGATTCTGGGGAAAGATACTTGATTGTTGAATCTCATTCCCAGGTTGTCAAAGTCGTGATACTTTCAGGAATGACACTGAACAATCAACCATCTTACCAATCTATGACTGACCAACATCTCCCATCAGAGGCTAGCTTTTCTAAAGCCTGAAAACAAAGCCAAGATGAGAAGCAGAACTACCTGCCCCAGTTTAAACAGCCACACAAACATAAACCTGGCTGTTCAGAATGAAACTTTCTCCACAAACAGATTCATTGTTAATCACAAAACACCAAACTTGTGGTCTGTTCACATGAAGCACTACCTTGGCCTTCCCTCCTGCCTTTTTCCCGCTCAGTTTCTTGGTCACTGATTTCTTGACTGGCTTGGATTTCTTCTCGGGGGCGGGTGAGACGGGTGTCTCCAGTTTTCCTTTTGCTCCTCTCTTCTTGGCCAGCAGCTCTGGGTGGATGTTGGGCAGGACTCCACCTGCTGCGATAGTCACACCTTTCAGCAACTGAAGACAGGAAGACAAAAGTTAGAAACTGGAGTTCACACGGTCCCACACGCTGCCTAGAAGGTAAGAAATCACTGATGCTGTCCTTCAAGCAACAGATCAGAGAACTTTAAAATAAGTTTGATGGAATTTCAAATTTATATATAAGGTAAATGCCACGGTTAAAATATTATTTTCCAGATATGTGCAGCAGCTGACCTGGTTCAACTCCTCATCGTTGGCGATGGCCAGCAGGATGTGTCGTGGTGTGACGCGACCCTTCTTGTTGTCTCTGGCTGCATTTCCTGCCAACTCCAAGATCTCAGCTACAGGGGTGGGGAAAAAAGTTATCAGAGGAGTCCGTCAATAAATATTGCACAGAAGAAGCAGTTTAGAAAATCAGTTTATGTCTCTAAATGTTTATGTAAACTCAATTAAAGATAACAGACTAACATTTATGTGTTTTTTCTCTGTATAATTAGTATAAACTGGAAAAATTAATAAATACACATCCAAAACTGGACTCAAAGAACAAGTGTGCCTGCAAATGTAACCAAACAACTTTTTTTTTACCAGGAGATTATATCTCTGAATATAATATATGAACAGCTTTGAAGTGTTTGCTCAGCAGTATCCTCAAACTGTCATATCTCTATTTTGCAAAACACGTCCCTCTCTTTTGTTTGCATTACTGTCTGAGTTCTGAGTGCATATTACTGAATATAAATATTTTGTAAATGTTAAGTCAACAGTAAATACAACAGTTCATCTGTAGTAAGTAGTACACTTTCCTTTGTATTCAAATACACATTCTCTCTTGTCCAAAAAGAAATCTCACCAGTAAGATACTCGAGGACAGCGGCCAGATAGACGGGCGCTCCCACCCCGATGCGATATTTGGGCAGGCCCCTCTTGATGTAGCGCAGCATGCGGCCCACGGGGAAGATGACCCCGGCCTTAGTGGACCGAGATGTCTTGGTCAACTTCTTCTTTCCTCCTCGGCTGGACATGGTGCTGAGAACGCTACCAGTGTTGGGCTCTGCGGGGAAACATCAACCAGGGTCCATTAACAAATCTGAATGTGACAGAATCAAATATCAAATAAACCAAACACTTGCTTTAGATACTAAGGTTGTCAAAAGTATCTTAGTATTAATACTTTCTCAGAACCATGTTTAAAGACAATACAATACCAACTTCTGACAGTATTTTTTCTCTTCTTTTTTCTTTTTTTTCATTTATTTTATTTTATTATAATTACGCATTCAGGACCCTTCCACAGCAGTCTATTAATCATCCTCTTTCAAAGCCTCCAGAAGTTATTTCCTTGCTTTCATTAAGCTAATAACTACAAATTTCCTAAATGCGTCTGCATGAGAAAACCATAGAAGACAGCGTGCCTCCAGTTCAGGAAATTTATTTTGACAGACTTTAATATTTAATATATTCATATTAATTACTCAAGATCCACATTAGTCTTTTTGTGTGTTTTATTCAGATCACCCTGGGGCCAAAGAGCAGCCTAAATGTCACACTAACTGTGGGAAGACTTGGATTATCTTATCATAAGAGCAATGCTACTGTCCGATCACTGCTGCAAATGGATATTTTATTAATAACACATACTAGTAGCATCCTGGGACTGGTAAATTATTAAAGGGATAGTTCACCAAAAAATGAAAATTCAGTGATTATCTATTCACCCTCATGCCGACTGCTGGAGTTTCACAGGAAAACAGTGTTGCAGGATCTCCAAAACAATGTAACTGAATGGTGAGATTTGGATTACACCAGTCCAGCACTATGGAAGCATTTAATGTTTTTTTTTGCTGTTGTTTTTTCACATCACTCTGCAACGCTGTTTCCCTGTGAAACTCGATATAGCTGAAAAATCTATCATGATAGTGAAGTTTCTTATTGGTCCATATTGATAATTAATCATCATGTAGGTTGTGACTGACAACATGTTGTGTACTCAAATATTTTTTAGGGCTGCAACTAACAACTATTTTTTATTATCAATTAATCTGTCCATTATTTTGTCAATTGATCAATGAATCAATCCTGTCACAATCTTGTCAGTTAAAAAAAAGTCAAAACACATGGTGCACACAGACGTACTTCATGTAACGATTATCGTCATTATTGCTCAATCTGTTGATCATTTTCTCCACTAATCATTTAGTTGTTTGGTCAATAAAAATGTTGATCAGTCCCACAAATATAAGCCCAATGATATTTTTGATAAATAATCATAAGTAATGTTGATATAATTATTAGGTGGGTATAAAAATAAATAACAAAACTGCTGGAACAGTCAGTTGAGTTCAAAAAAAGGCATCAGTTTACTGTAATGTAGCTTTTAAAACCAGGAGAAGACAACACTTATGCCATATCATGATCTATCAATATCTGAAATCTATCGTGATATCTAGTTTCATACCACAATACGATATACTGATATATCGCCCAGCTCTAGAATGAGTATATAATGACTTGAATTTTCATTTTTGGGTGAGCTATCCCTTTAACTGTATATATGCATGTGGCTATGGTTTTTTAAACTAAATTCAAATCAAAACTCTAAAATCCCAAGTCAATCCCGTAGATAATTTCATGACAAGTAATTTTTTCTATGATTTAGCTCCTTTTTTTATTGTACCAGATGCAGACACCAATTAGCTGTCTGTTACTGAATCAATTAGCCCCACACCAAAGGCCAGGCTGCTTCATAAAGCTGCTCTAATGAAACGATTTCACACATATTATTTCAAACTTAACGATAGCCGTGACAATTACAGCGCTATTATTGAGCAGCAGAAAGAAGAAACATCTGCAGCGTTTGTGCACTCCGGTCAGGTGTATGTTATCGTTAGGTAGGTGGGTTTAACCGCCACACTGGGCATTTCTTTCTGCTGGCCAACGACAAAACACCGATTTCCGCATGCCAACAGCCCGCCGAATGACTCGAGCCAGTTCATTTGTTAAACCAACACACCGAGAGACTGAACTAACGGCTACAATCGAGCTGTCAGACGACATGATGACATTTTCCCGTTCAGGTCAACGGGCTTTCGGGTGGAAATAACCCCGGCAGAGGAGAGCAGAGCGGCGGCAGGCAGGCAGCTGCCCGCTCCTCCTTCCCTCCCCTCCCCGCCTGTCAGCTCCCTCCAGCAGCTCGGTCTCCGCTGTCGGCCTCCATTGCCAGGAAAGCACGAAATGGCAACGTTAACGGCTCGGTTCGGTGAGCGGAGACCGGCTCGGCCGACGAGAAGCGACCGCACTCGACCCGACACGACGGTGTGCAAACCCGGTGAATTACTTACAAAACAAGGGCACGGCGAAAAAATGTCTCCGGTTCTCCGGTAACAAGCCTGGGCAGAGTCCTCGACTCCCACAATCCACAGCGAATTGAAATATCGGAGCGAGCAGCGCTGCAACTGCTGGAGAGCTGAGAGCAAACCTGCTGAATGTGAATCTGCTGCCGAGATGATCTTTAACCCTTTACACCTTTATTCTGTGCAAGAAAACACGTGCTTTGGGCTGAAATGCTGACTGTTTCCCCGGCAAATCGATGCTAATTCTCAGATTTAAGGTTTCCTGCAGTCCCATTAAAAATAGAGTGATATTTACTGGTTACATCAAACTCTTTGACCAGGGGTGTCACTAATTCTGGGTACCTTGGAAAAATAGTCCCCCACCCTCCTCAACTACATTTTGCAGGGAGTCTTCTTTTTTGTGACCAAGTTTTTTACTCTTATTTATTTATTTGTTTATTGTAATTTATTTTTGAGGTAACAATTCATATTAAAGTGCCATAGCATAATTGAATTTACATTACTCATCTATTCATAAATCTTCTGTACATTGCTTTCCATTCACATATTGTCATGGAATAAAGTGAAATAACCAAAAATAAATAAATAAGTGCAAATAAATGGTACATAAACCCGTATACTCATAAGACCCAAAATAGGAACTTATGTGAATTCAGCAGAATTCAAATCAAAAATGACAATCAACCATCATCAGGGCAACAATGTGACATTGTAAGGAATAATGTACAGCGAGTGGGTCATTATGGCAAAGCCCTTGAAACCCACAATGGGCCCTTTTCCACCAAATTAGCTCTGGTTCTTGAACTAGTTCCATTCAAAATTCTTGGAACCTTGGTGCCATCTAATGAGCCAGCCCACATTTCCACTGGTTTTGAGTGGAACCATTGTGTTCAGGGATGTCATAAACAGAGGGCACTGCACAATGTACAACAATCTGTAGAATAGGACACGCCCACTTTGGTTCCCAAGGAAAACCTGCCATTTTTGGTTCCACTTGGGAACCAACTATTCAGGTTCTGAACCAGTTTGTTTTTGGTTAAAAAGCTCAACGAGGTTCAAAATTAGGTGCTTGAACCTGAATGGGGCTGGTTCCATGTTGGTGGAAAAGGGTATGCTTGAACCTGAATGGGGCTGGTTCCATGTGGGCGGAAAAGGGCATGCTTGAACCTAAATGGGGCTGGTTCCATGTCAGTGGAAAAGGGTGTTCTTGAACCTGAATGGGGCTGTTTCCATGTCAGTGGAAAAGGGCCCAATGTGGACTGTATCAGAAACTGGAAAGCACATGCTCTAGGCAAGTAAAACAACGAATGTTACGAAACATAAAACAGCCCTTATCATGAAACACATGACCTTTGAATTGTAAATTAATTGCCTTTAAAAGAAGCCAGAATAATTCTGACCAGTTTCGAGAGGCTCTGTTAAATTTATATTAGAAACGTGTGCAGTGTTCAGCAGAGTTTTGGCAGACTGTTTGATCAGATAGTCTGAGCCTCTGTCTGTTTTTTATTTAATCATTACACAAAGATCAAAGATTAAGGCAATCATTGGTCCACTTTGTTCTCAGAAATGCAGTCAATACAGCTGCAGCTCAGGTTGTAAATCCCAGGGCAGAGGTGGGGTGGATTTAATTCACGTATTGACTGTGATTGATCTGTATCTCACCTGGGTAAACCTTCTCACCTTGACCTGTCAGATTCACACCTGGCCCTGCTGTTTCCACTTTACAATGATCGGCCTCCCTAATAGGGTTGGGACATCTGCAAGGGTTCTTCTACTTTTTTTTTCCATTTAGTGACATGTGGCAACCAGTGATGTATTACAGCCACCTACTGTGCTGGAGTGTGGCCCGGAGTTAGTTGCCTCTTAATCAAAATAAATCAATTTATTTAACAAAAAGTTTCTTTTTTTATCAGCCAAGTTTCTCCCAAGTAATCAAATACATGAAATCCCTAGTCCAACTCATTTCTTATGCCTCTTTCTGCAGAGTATTTTTGGAACCGACTCCTCTGTCAGGAGTCACAAGATAGATGCTTAGAAAAGCACAGGTGTCTCTAATGACATTTACAAAGTCTGCCAGGTTCCTAAAACTGAAGCAGCTACTTTTAAAAGCATTTTCAAGATGCATTTTCAAGCTTTTCCAGCACCTTATGACAAAATGACATATTTATATGTGCTTTATATATATGATTAGGCCCTATTTCACTTCTTCATCACATTAAATCTAATATATTGCGCTATAAGAAAACACAATTTTGTGAGAGTTCCACAGAAGAGTGACAAATTAAAGGAAAATACAACAAAGTTTCATGTCTCAAAATGTGTCATCTGTCTGTCTGGCTGAGACTAATACAAAACAATCATGAGACAAAAAAACTTCCATTTCAATTTCAAAGTCGAGTCATCTTCATTACGTGTGAAAGACAAAAACTGGTAGGCTCTCCACAACTTATTTTACTTCTTTATCTAAAAGAATATTACTACTATTCAGTCAGATAGAGATTTATTATGAAAGTAATGTGATGGCAATTTCAAGCAGTTTCAAGCACTTCATTCAGAATCCAAGCACTTTTCAAACCTTGAAAACACTGCATTAAAATTCAAGCAGCAAAATTCCAGCAACCGTAAGAACCCTGAAAAGGCCTCTTATCAACAAAGACCAAAGCCAAACAGGAGTTAGTGCCACTGTACTCTGTTGTCGACCAAAAACTACTAACTGGCAGTTTTAAAAGATAATTTGTTGATAATTATGAAAATATAAGTCAATGCCAAATCTGTCCTTTGAAGTCCCACACATCAGCTAAAAACAGTTTCTTTCCTAACATAAGGTTTTACACTAAGCAAGATAAAATGAGTCACCTTCTCATACATAATCTTTTATTTCAACTCACTGTCTTGTGATCACAGGAATGGAGGTGAGGCACATCTCTATTATTAAATTATTATTCCTGAAACTCCTCACACTAGCATCCAAATTACAAAATGTGTCATGACATATCTGAACCCAAACACAGTCTGTTCAGGCTTTTCCGCCCCTCAGCGCGTCTGTGAAGAGAACCGCATGTGACAGATGTGTGTCAAAACCCTTCAGCACACTGATGCAGTGACAACAGACTGACACCAGAGGTCAGACCTGAGCTGAACATTAAAGCAGCACTTCATGCAGGAGACCTGTGACCTTTATCCTACACTGCTGCTTCTTGGTGAAAGTGAATTAACTCTTTCATTCTGGAACTGAAGTTTGCATGAAAAAGATAAATTAATCATTTAAAGTGCCAAGTTATATATAACTGTGCTAAGTAGATGTTTTTAGTCTAGTTTTTAATCGAGAAAAAGATGGTTAAACTAATTTTACAAGTGCAGTTTCATCAATTTATATGCTGGAATCTATACATCTATTCTGTTTGCTATGGTGTGTTGAAAGGAATGTTGCCATTAAATTAAAGCCAAAAGCTATGTTTTTACAGTACATAGACAGAAAAAAATAGTTGCCTTGTTCAACCAAAACTCTAATTTGCTGCCCTCTCTCACTGCAACCCATAGATATAACATAAAAAAACATACATATTCAAGATTAACTAATATAAAAGTAGGATATGATTGCAAAACATTAAACTTCTAAAATAAAATTTGGTTTAAAGCGGTTTGGTGCCCTCTCCTGGATGATATGAGGGAAAAAATAAATTTTAGACTATGGACGTAACAACATATCAAATATTGAGATATCAAAATACAAAAAAATCTCTATTTTATTTCATCAGTTTTATTGTATTTTTCTAAAAGGACTGCTAATGACTGCTGCAATGTTTTTGTTTTGCAGTTGTACATGTATAATTCAAGCATTCATTCATTGCCAAAGATATTTCATTCTAGTTTTTTTTTTTGTTTGTTTGTTTGTTTTTTGCTTGGGTCATGGCTGGCTACTTTTATTTTATCTTATTAAAAAAGTAATTAAATCAGTTTAAAGGGGGAAATATACAAAAAACACCATCAGATTTATTGTTCAATAAGGGACATTTTTTTCAAGTCTTTCTTTTTCTTTAATATTGTGACAAATATATCATGGACTTTTTAATTATGGTATTATCGTTTCTGGAGTTTTTGGTATTGTGACATATCTAGTTTTGATTAAGCAATAAATAAATTAACATTAAACTAACAGCATCTCATCAGGGATATTCTGTCAGCAGAATATCATGGCTACAGATAAGGTAGAACATTAATGTGATATTTAGCTGGTATGACATAACACACCCAGTCCTACATAATATAAAATAATTGTCCAAAGGTGCTTTGATATGACTTGGTCAAGCAGATTCCACTTCATTTGTGCAGCATGTGTCATAAAATATATCATAAATCTGTAATTATAGCAACAATTTAGATCTCAGACAATAAAGAAGAAAGATAGACGTGTCTGTGTGGATTAGAGAAGGTCCTGAGTGAAGTAACAAATCCCTCAATTCCTCTATCCACCTTTATTAAAGGGGGTTTCCAGTACTGAGCCACACACACACCAGTGTTCAAAGTCACTAATTTTACATAATGATGATAGTGGTCTGACCCCCAGCATGATAATAAAGAGTGATAGTGGAGACACATGTTGCGGCAGCAGACGAGCCTGGAGGTTATCTGGGTCAAGGACTGTTGAGTGAAAACTAAAAGAGATGATGAGGAAAAGGCAGAGGACAGTGTTTGTGTGCAGCCTGTAGTCATCAATATTCTCAGTGTGTAAAGCTGCAGTGGTCGTGCGGTGTACTGCAAGTGTTACCAAACAGCAAGAAGGAGATGTTTGAACATGCCTTGGAGGAAGAGTAGTTCAGCAGGCAGAAATAAGACATTTAGGAAGGATACAAGAAAACGTGAAACCTATAAAAGATAAAAGATACATGCCTACTGTTAGTTAGTTTATGTTTCTTCCACTAAATTCCTGTATGATTCTTTTATAGAGTAGAAAGCCCTCACAACTGAGATGCTGCAATCAGTGAATTTTGGTGCTTTTGCTTGAAAATGACTTAAAGAATTACTCAATTATCAAAATACCTTCTGGTGGATTATCAGTCCACTGCAGGCAGCAACCGGCCTCAGCAGTCGGAGGTCTGCAGCCATGCACTGAAAAAGTTCCAGTAAGAATAACAGTTGTACTGTTACTTATATTTCATTATGAATATTTATTTTAATGAAACAACCTGTAGTTATACTTAATATTTTGTATCTTATTTCCCGTGAAAGCATTTTGAAAATGTGTATCATATATGACACAGCTGACTTGAAAAAATAATGTATTTGTGAATCCGTCAATCATTATTCTATTGAATTTCATGATGCAGTACGCATTATTCCTACCATAATCACAAATACAGTCAAAACAAACTAAGTTAGAAATAAAATGTCATCTTAAGATAAATTTAGAGGGGAAATTTAGATATTTATATATTTTATACATAAGCAATCTGTCATTATAATCACTTGGATGTTGCCAACAGTGAGCATGTGAGCACTTGATAATAATTGTCTTTATAATTGATTTTCCCTGAAACAATTCCTGGGCTATCATAACTGTATGTTTTATTCAATTTAGTTTACATTGACCAAGCTGTTTTTGCTGAGGCAAAGTTAAATATGAAATAGAAAGGTTCCTGTTTGAAAAAACAACAACAAAACAAACCAATTGAAATTTGCAAATTTTTCTTAAAGCTATTCTTGTTATTGTTTCTAAAATGAAAATTATGGTGACCAATGATTTTTCATGGGTGCCTTTCATATCAAATATGATATAAAAATATCATATGTGTAAATGCTATGTTTTTTTTTCTTTATTTTGTTGAAAGGTCCAGCAAACATCCCAATTTACAGGGTTAAGTAGGCTTATTTTATGTGTTTCTTTTCTGAGAAATACTTGAAATTACATTATGGACCTAATGATAGGTTACCTGATATGGAAGATGTTCTGCTGTGTTTTGTTCTCGTTTATGGCTGAAATGCACTTTCCCCCTCAACGTGCTGAGTGATAGCAGCGCAGTAACGACCCTCCACGCTGAGTTTCAACCTTCACCTGGATACATGTTGGCGGAGGGAAAAAACATGGGCAAAAAAAAAGACACTTGGCTGCTAAAAAAAAAGACCCTCAAAGGAACACCGCTACTTCCGGGTACAGCTTGAGTCAGGTGACCAAGAATCAGCCAATCAGAAGTCGCTCGCTCTTGTAAATACACGGTTGGTTTGGGTTCGTGTTTAAAGGCAACAGCAGCGAGAAAGAAGACAAACCGTTGAGAGACATGACGGTGGAGACAAGAGTCAACGGTAAGTTAGGGTTTTATTTGACCGTTAACATGTCGGGAGAGTCGGTTTGTGTTCAGTGTGGGAGCCGAATGATCCATAAACAAGGAAGTGTAGCCTAAGTTTGGACAGTTAATGTTTTTCAGAGAATCGCAGTTTACACTCTGCATATAAACTTTTTACCGCTTTGTTTTTATTTTAAAAAAGTAGGCAGTCAAGTCTTTGTGATATAACGTTACTTGACAGAAATTTGGCTGCTCACAGTTATGGTTTAACGTTAGTCTACAGATTATTTTGACTATATTATTTGTCTTTGTCAGTAATCGCTGAAATTACCTTATTATTCCTTGCCTTAGTATTCACCTGTTTTTTTTAAAGCTCATTTTTTATTTTTGAATCTGTAGCTTGGTGATTGTCTAAAATGATTATCATCAATATAATTTCTGTTAACCAGTTAATTAACTAATCAATGATGTTTAAGCAAGATATTTTGCTCTAAGATCCCCTCCAGACATGTTTGTAGACATAGGGGAGAATGGGGTAACATGAGCCACTTTTTACATGTGATGATTTTACTTAGGGATGCGCAATATCGTTAAATCAAAGTGATATTGTAATTATCTTAACTGAAATTATGATTATGATAGGCCATACAATTATTGGTTATGTTTTGCATTACAATTTTCATTTTTACTGAAAAAGAAATTAGAAAATAAATAAATAAATAAAATCGTGATGATGTAATATTTGTTGAGGGTTGTAGCAAACAGACATCTTTTCTTACATCTGAAAAACAAGATTTTAAGGCCGTCTCTTTAGCACTACAGTGCACACTATTATAATGGTGTTGGCTCACACATTGTTCTGTTTTCAAAAATTTACGATTTGTTTTTGGTTCTGCGATTATGATATTACTCTTGGCCATACTGCGATTTCGATAACATTGCGATTAAGTGTGCAGCCCTAATTTTACTACAAATTAAAAGTATAAGCTATTCATTTCAAATAATAGTTATTAAGTTTCAGGATGTTGTGTACTCATCGAAATTAAAATAAGTTATCTAATTGTTGGATAGATTAGAACAATGACCTATCAAAAAAGTTAGTCCTGTGGCACAACTTGCTCACGGGTAGGGGTACTATGAGAATAGAAGAGGATGAAAATATAAAATAAAATAAAGATCTATATACAGTTATTTACATATATAAATACATGTTAACACCCAGGAAATAATTCTGAAGTGCATTTTTAAAATTTGTATCAGGTTGAATGTAAACAGCAGCAACAAGATGGTGTTGATGATATGGTCAACATCTTAACATTAAAAGTCATCTGGGAAACATTGTCTGCCTCCCATCATCCTTCCATCCTGTCCTGCATGTTGCAACCTGTCAGCTCAGAACTGGTCTGTCTGTCAACTGCAACACCTTGATTCAGGATGTTGTGGTGGAGCAGGTCTCTCGAGGCAAAACAGTCCCTGTTTTTCCATTGCTTGGCCAGCCTGAGTCCCATTTCATCCGTTTATTTTCCTGACCAATCCAAGCAGGGTTAGCATGGCTCTTGCCTCTGCTCTCCTCCACTCGTCCTTGGGTTGTCCACGGTGTTGTGTCCAGTTGAACTGGCTGGATTTGCGTGCTGTTGATCCTCTCAGGGTCCGCTGCTGCTGCTTTACTGTAGCTGTAGCATATATATAACAGCAAATTATAATTAATAACAATATTGTTTTATAGTATTATTTTAATATTTCTAACAGTTAATATAGTTTGATAATTACTATTACCTGTGGAATATCAGAACGTAATATTTAAATAAACCAATTATTCTGGGACTAAACTTTGGGGGACAAATTGAGCGATAGACTCAACTTGCCCAAACACCACTGGTACGTTTTACCTCACAACCTCCATCATGAAACTGTTTCACACAGTGGCTCAGCTCCACTTAAATTGACATGTAATAATGTCCAAAACTTATCTATTTTAATTCAGATACCACAGTGGACTTCAGAACTGGTTGATGTTACAAAATCAATTAATCAAATAAAACAGTTAAACTCTGCACGTGATTGTGCACAGTGCAGCTCAAACATCAAAGTGAAGGAACAATAACAAAATACATTTTTGACTGAGGCTTTAAAGTAATTTAGGTGATTTTTGTTCCTTAAACTTTGTATTTTTTGCTGAACCACAAAGAGAGACGTGGTGTAAATGTAGGGCAGGTTGTTATCCCCAAGAATTTAACTGAAAAAGTGCTCACTGTAAGGAGGATGGATTATAATAGGATTATGTTCCAGTATAATCCTCCAGCTGTAAATTTTGCACCAAGCTACACAGCACTCAGACGATTATTGTGCCATGGAAAGATAAAAAGCTCTCTGAGATGTTCAGACTGTTAAATTAATTCACATTTTTGTGGTAAAATGTTCAGTATATGAGTCCATGAGTCCATGTGTGAGACAACAATGGGAGTTTTATTATTGTAGACCTTCTGTATTAGATATGTATTTATTAGTATACATTATTTTCTTTAACTTTGGAAAAATAAAAACTTAATCTTGATCACAAAATCAAAATAAAAGAC
>JAJHUR010138996.1:113768-143600 GCA_027495735.1 Lutjanus campechanus
ATCAAAAAAGTTAGTCCTGTGGCACAACTTGCTCACGGGTAGGGGTACTATGAGAATAGAAGAGGATGAAAATATAAAATAAAATAAAGATCTATATACAGTTATTTACATATATAAATACATGTTAACACCCAGGAAATAATTCTGAAGTGCATTTTTAAAATTTGTATCAGGTTGAATGTAAACAGCAGCAACAAGATGGTGTTGATGATATGGTCAACATCTTAACATTAAAAGTCATCTGGGAAACATTGTCTGCCTCCCATCATCCTTCCATCCTGTCCTGCATGTTGCAACCTGTCAGCTCAGAACTGGTCTGTCTGTCAACTGCAACACCTTGATTCAGGATGTTGTGGTGGAGCAGGTCTCTCGAGGCAAAACAGTCCCTGTTTTTCCATTGCTTGGCCAGCCTGAGTCCCATTTCATCCGTTTATTTTCCTGACCAATCCAAGCAGGGTTAGCATGGCTCTTGCCTCTGCTCTCCTCCACTCGTCCTTGGGTTGTCCACGGTGTTGTGTCCAGTTGAACTGGCTGGATTTGCGTGCTGTTGATCCTCTCAGGGTCCCCTGCTGCTGCTTTACTGTAGCTGTAGCTTATATAACAGCAAATTATAATTAATAACAATATTGTTTTGTAGTATTATTTTAATATTTCTAACAGTTAATATAGTTTGATAATTACTATTACCTGTGGAATATCAGAACGTAATATTTAAATAAACCAATTGTTCTGGACTTAAACTTCGGGGGACAAATTGAGCGATAGACTCAACTTGCCCAAACACCACTGGTACATTTTACCCCACAACCTCCATCATGAAACTGTTTCACACAGTGGCTCAGCTCCACTTAAATTGACATGTAATAATGTCCAAAACTTATCTATTTTAATTCAGATACCAGACTAAATCTACATAACAATGATTCCCCCCCCCCCCTTGCTTACCACTCTCTCCATGTTCATTGCTTTTGTTTATGGTTAGAGATGCAGGGGGTGGCTCATTTTACCCACTGGTTCAACTTACCCCATTCTCGCCTATAGTGCTTTTCTAAGGTGCATACTGGACCACAGTGGACTTCAGAACTGGTTGATGTTACAAAATCAATTAATCAAATAAAACAGTTAAACTCAGCACGTGATTGTGCACAGTGCAGCTCAAACATCAAAGTGAAGGAACAATAACAAAATACATTTTTGACTGAGGCTTTAAAGTAATTTAGGTGATTTTTGTTCCTTAAACTTTGTATTTTTTGCTGAACCACAAAGAGAGACGTGGTGTAAATGTAGGGCAGGTTGTTATCCCCAAGAATTTAACTGAAAAAGTGCTCACTGTAAGGAGGATGGATTATAATAGGATTATGTTCCAGTATAATCCTCCAGCTGTAAATTTTGCACCAAGCTACACAGCACTCAGACGATTATTGTGCCATGGAAAGATAAAAAAGCTCTCTGAGATGTTCAGACTGTTAAATTAATTCACATTTTTGTGGTAAAATGTTCAGTATATGAGTCCATGAGTCCATGTGTGAGACAACAATGGGAGTTTTATTATTGTAGACCTTCTGTATTAGATATGTATTTATTAGTATACATTATTTTCTTTAACTTTGGAAAAATAAAAACTTAATCTTGATCACAAAATCAAAATAAAAGACAAATTTTTTTAAACACAGTATTATTTTTAAAGGCAGCTGGCATTAGGGCATCTTCCCTTCAAAATAAACAGCAGAACATTTAATCTTTAATCTTCCACATTTTGGGACAGGACATCCCATTAGTTTCCAAAAACACCCATCTTAGTGTAATTTTAGAGGATTTTTTAATTTGTTGTGCTTAAAATCAATCATTTTTTTTAGTAGTTACCACAGATGATGTGGTTAAATATATACTATAGATTTGAAACTGTCCGAAAACTTACAGTGTATTTACTATTCTGTTTACAGACATGAGGGGAGCTGCCCCAACATGCAGCAGCAGACAGGTAAGAACACAACACCTTTACAAACCAGCACTCTGCTATTAACATAATTAAATAGCACAGATAGACACGATCTATGATACGTTTTGTTGTTTTCTTTCAGTCTGGTTTGATCTGTTGGATCACTGGCTCTATCTGTTTGGGTGGAGGGTTGCTTTTGACTTGTAAAATGTAAAAAGGATAATATTTGTTCCAGCCTGTTAACCTTTATGGCATCTTATGTAAGATTAGGTACTGTACTGTACAGTTAGTACACCTGTAGCTGTCAGTAGTCCCTCCCTGGACACTAATCGGCTGCACCACTTTTGGTGCGAACACAAACAAACTCTAAGCCTGGCAAGATGGATTCTCATGTGATTTTGCAAATCCAGCTGCCTTGCAAGGTAAAATAAATGAAGAAAAGCAGAAAATCTCCATATTTGGGAGACTGAGAACAGCATTTTCTGCAATTTTGCATTAAAAATGAAAAATTTTTAAAAATTCTCTTTTACAACTTGCCTGGTTGGGCATGTGAGTGGCCAGATTTACGTGCCTGGCATGACATTTCACTTGCTCCAGGCCAGTGGGCAAGCTCTGTTGTTGAGCCCTGTTGCAAAGGGAAACTCAGTAGTAACGTCCAGCCTTTTGTCACTACTGTTATATTACATTATTGCAAGTTTTTACAAGTATTAGTCTATGCCAGGGGTCGGCAGCCTGTGGCTCTTTGCCTGTCTTCAGTGGCTCCAGTGGCTTCCTGTGGCTTTGACAAGAAATGTTTTAGTATTTTGTTAGCATTGTGCATCGTAGCCTACGTCTACAGCTTAGCACCTTTTTCCTTTCAATTTTGCTGGTGAGTCCCTTTTGGCTAGCTATGTGTCAAATCCAAAAAATGACAGAATCTTAACAAAATAGAGAATTTAATAGATATGTTTTTAATTTTTTGGCCAGAAATAGCTCTTTTTGGTAATGACAGTTGCTGACCCATGGTCTAAATGACCCAAAAAAGAGGACGTCCTTTATCCTTGTTAGTTAAGAAGAAGATGTGTCCTGCAATCTGAAAACTTTTTCCTCTTTTAGTAAGGTCTAATTTCTCTGTATCTTTACATGTAAAGCACTTTGTAACACCTGTGTTTTGCATACGAATCAGCTGTTACGTAAAGCCGATCTGTGGAAAAAGTTTCCACGTGACTGCTCTTGTTTCGCCTGTTTGCTCCACGAGGCTTGTCCTGTCTACCCTGTTGTTCTCTGGGACAGGCTCGACCTGACGAGTTGCATTTTTTTCCCTCTGTGCAATTTTATGGAGTCCTGCAGAAACAAAGGGAGGATTTCAAATAAAGGATCACAGTTTGCACATGATCATGAGAAATGTTAAGGAGTGTTTTGATGAGGAACGATGAAGTGGCCGTTAATGTTATGACATAATTTCATAGAGATTAGATTGTAGGCAATAAATATAGGCAATAAAATGATGCTGATGATAATAATAAAAGGGATGCATCAGTGTATTTGTATCTGTAAGATGTGGTGGTTTAATTGCATGAATGTGTTTGTGGCTCTAAAAAAAAAATGAACAGACAGCTGTGGACTGAGACCAGCACGACATTTGCGTAACATTGTTCCCACTGTTGCCATGGCAGGACCAAGGGGCAGGCGGGGTAAAAGCTGGCATTTTAGAAGGTCTGCTGTATGTGACATCAATCCCTGGACTTAATTCCCGCTGAGTGAACTGATCCAGTTTTCTCTCAGTGTTGCTGGCTCAGACTTTGCTTTTAGTGAATGCACTACATTACACATTTAGCATTCAAGATAAAAGATTTACTTGTATCTGGATCATCTGCAGCCAAATATTAAATTAATCTATTGTCTTAACTGTAAGCAACACAAACCTGTTCAGGTCAAACTATATACATGAATTTTATTTACGACACATTGCATATTAGAAAGGTGCACTTCTTACACGCACCTACAGTATATTTGCACATTTATTATCCATTTTGCCCCCCATATTTATATTTATAGTTAAACAAGTGTATTATTTAGCTCAGAACCTGCAGTCCATAAAACTCAGCCTGTCAGGTGTCTAATGGAAAGTCAGTCAATTACGAGAACTTGGGTTGCTCAGAGGGCTTCAACTAATGGTTATTTTCATTATTGATTAATTTGTTGATTATTTTCTAGATTAATCGAGTAGTTTTTTGATCCATAAAATGGTGAAAAATGTGGATCAGTGCTTCCCAAAGCCCAAGATGATCAATGTCTTGTTTTGCCCACAACCCAAAGATGTTCACATTACTATCATAAGTGAGTAAAAAACCTAGAAAATATTCACATTTAAAAAACCTGAAATCTGAGAATTTTTACTTTTTTCCCTAAAAGAATGTCTCAAATTGATTAATTGATGATCAGAATAATTGGTGATTTATTTAGTGATCAACTATTTGATCAATTGTTGCAGCTCTAGATACTAGTACCATTTTGCATCATAATACAATACAATAGGTGTTTGTTTTTGGTGTGTTGCACACCAATGAGTTTCAGTTTGGAAACCCTGATTTATTTTTTAACTCAAGTGTCACTTTTTCCATCACAGAGTATTATCTTTCCACATCCCTGTGGTGCTAAATGTCCCACCTTTATGAAAACATGATCCATTCAAAGTGTTATTTGTGTAAACCAGCGTTTCACCTACAGCTGACTCGACCTCAGAAGCCACAGTGCTGCTGTCATCCTTCTTGAAAAGACACTCGGTGGTTTCAGTAACAGTCTCAGTGTTGTTTTAGAGACATTTCTGCCCCATAGGACGTTTCTGTGGGTCAACATCATGAGATTGCACAGTTATTATCAGAGTAACAGAGAGGTTTATACACTATTGTTGTTTTTCTCTGTGCAGGAGGGCTCTGGAGGACTGTGGGACTCCATGAAGAAAGCTATGTTTGTCATCGGATCTGGAATCTTATTCTTGGCTGCATTTGGCAACTCGTTAACATGGTAGGATTTCATTACACGTGTTAGAAGACAGCAAACCAGTGGACCTGAGGTGAACCTGAGAAGTGCACAGACAGTCTGACTGTGTTCAAATTATACTCGGGTGTGGTGTTGATTTAAAGCCACAGGTCTCAACTTTGTCAGGCAATACTGTGTGTTTAATAACCTGCGAGGATCCCGATGGATCTGAGCGTGCTTAGTATGTCTTTGGTCATGTGGTACACAACAGGTATCCTCACCACAGGAGAAAACATTTAAGTAAATTAGCAGCCTGAGTAGAAGATTAATGATTTTAAATGAATTATATTCTCTCATCCAGTTGGCTACAAAATGTTTCATTATTGGTGCAGGAGGGAGAAATAGGACTTTGAGTTATTACTAAAAAAAAAAAACTCTTTGAAGCAAAGAAACTAATTGTGATAAAACATAATAATTCAAAGTCATTGCACAAGACACAAGACATCGCAGGAGGGGACGTGACATGACTTATAGTGACAGAATATTACATGGGACAGGTGTGACAGCATGTGATGTGTTCAGGTACATAATTATAGTGTCACTAGGCTTCTGACACACGAGTTCAATTGTGTCCTGGGCGTTTTGTGTGTTGGGATGTGCCTGGGTATTTGCTAGGTGTTTAGTATGATTGCTTGGGCATGTCAAGGTTCATGCTAGGTGGTTGCTACAGTATTTCTGGGCAGTTAGTTGGGCATTATTAGGTGTCAAAGCCTCAGAGTCCTGCATGTTGTTTAATTAAACACTGACTGGTGCACAAGTGTATAATCCCAGTCACAAAAAAAGTTGTGACACTGTAAAATGCAAATAAAAACAAAATGCAATGATTTGCAAATTTCTTTCAACCTATATTCAATTGAATACAATATCATCACTGCCTACAATGCATAATATTATTAAAAGATTGAGGGTAAGGCCAAAAACCATCACTGAATACCTGTGGCTTGTAGCACTGCATTAACAACTGCATTAAAAACCCACATTATTGTAGAAATGATACCACAGGGGCTTGGGAACAAGATGCTGCTTCTACAAATGCATGTTAAGACTCTACCATTCAAATATCAATATCTCTTTCATAGATGTCCCTGCTTATTTCAGTGAGACAAAGCCAAGACACATTCTGCAGGTGTTACAACAGTCTGGCCTCGTAGTAAAAGAGCTCAGGTAGTAGACTAACCTGCCTGCAGTTCAGACCCGTCTCTTATTGAAAATGTGTGGTGCATTATGAAACACAAAATATGAACAACAGAGACCTCAGACTGTTGAGCACCTGAAGTTGTATATCAAACAAGATTGAGAAAGAATTTCACTTTCAAAACTCAACAATTAGTGTCCTCAGTTCCTCCAAACGCCTTCTGAGTGTTGTGTAAAAGAAAAGGTGATGCAGCACTGTGGGAAAACATGCTCCTGTCCCAACTCTTCCAGAACATGTTGTATTTGTGGGCATAAACTATTAATAATAATCTGCTTGAAGAATGTAAGATCGGTCTTGTGAACTTGACATTTGATGATTCCTCTTCCAGGCATCTTCAGAGATTCTGGGGAGCTTCAGGAGATTTTTGGCAGGACTTGTGGACCAAGCTGTACTTGAAGTTTGATGGTCATGATGCTGCTTTGTTCTACTTCGGTAAGGAATAACAATGGGTTAGTTTTGTTTCCTCTTGCAGAACCAGTGAAGTGAACATATCTATTAGTATCAAATGTACAAGAGTGTTGTTATCCAATGCGACACGTTGTTCAAGTGGTAAAACATGTCATCAGATTGCTTTTTCTGAGCTTTTAAAAGTAGTCTCTGTCTGTGGTTCTGTAGTAGTATACAGTAAATAATTTAGTGTGGGAAGTGGGATGGATAGGTAGGCTTTATTGAAAAAGAATAGCTCAGAGCAGATCATTTATTATTAAACATTGTTGTGAAACACTTGGACATATGTGACTTCATGCATTTATTTGAAATAAAATAGAAAAGAATACAACTTTATTATCCAGCCGAGCCTGGAAAATCACTTTTGGTGTCACCAGATTCAATAAAAACACCACATATCGCTCTCTAACCCTTCCTTTCTTTCAGCCAGAGGATCTTTTCACGGTAGTACTATGAAACATTTAGAAATGCAGTTAGATTATGCACATGATTTCATCCCCCTGAATCACAAACACAGCTTTGTTTTCAGCACAATGGTGCTGCATAAAGGAACATTTTATTTGATACCAGCCACAGAGGAAATAACACGTTAGTGTAGCCTTGAGAACAGTTGTTCAGTCCTGCATATCGAGTCCTGACCTCTGGTGTCGACTTACTCACTTTTATGATGCAGCCATCATGTTGTAGTTGTGTCATGAACTGGTCAGCTGTTTACATGTTGGAAGGTATTCTTCGATCAGATATTATCTATGTAGGACGTTGCGTGCCGGAGGCAGGGCGTTTTTCCATTGTAGTTATGTATTATAGATTAACGTAAATCAATAAAGTGCAGAGGAAGTCATACACTTTCACATACTCTTGTAGTTGGCTCAAACATTTATGGAAGCCCATTTCTACACATGATGAAAAAAAAAATATCCCGTAAGTCACTGCAATGAGAAACTTTCCCAAAATAATGACTCAGTATTTCAAAATGATAACTTAATACCTTGAAATATAGTAGTTTCAAATAGTCAAAATAGTTTTTCATTATTTTGAGAAGGTTTCTTACTATACAGACTTACAGGATCTTTTTTTTCTTCACACTTGCAGAAACGAGCTTCCAAAAAAACCCAAAACACTTTTCTTGAATATATCACCAAGTTGTTGGAGCATTTATCATACTGAGTTACGCTCAAGTTCTGGTTCATTTACAGCTGCTGAAAAGGCAGGTTTTTGGCCTTGGCTGAAATATTCTGTCCCAGGTCAGGGTCTGTCATGTTGTCTTTCTCTGACCGTGGCCTTGTTTTTTTCTCAACAGGGACGATGGTTTTCCCCCCTCTGACCTTCTGGCTGTGCAACGGTCTGCTGCTGCTGGTGGACATGACTGGTAAACCCTCCTTCATCACTCGCTACCGCGTCCAGTTGGACAAGAATAACCCGGTATGTCCATCATCTTGTTAACCCTTAACCCTCTGTGTTCGGCCAACGATACATTTGATTTATAAAGATGTGTTTGTGCACTCATAGCGTTAATTTCTGAAGATGCTGCAAAGTGATGCAGGATACGTGAGGCAGCCATGATTAGCATGTGAACGTGTAGTTAAAAGCAAGTTTATCTCTGACCTTTAACTAATCATCAGTGAATAAATGAATGAATCAATATTATATTTTTGTATTTATTGATTTCTTTATACGTTAATTTCTGTCTTATGTCCACATTTATTGATTCCTATATATTTTAATCTTACATTTATTTCCACACTGATTTATTCATTTTTTCACCCATTTAATTCCATTTATTTGTGTATTAATTCACTTAATTCCTGTGTGACTTCTGGGCCCCAAAAAACAATCATCAAACATATACTTTGGTCTTTATCATGTAATCAAATCATAATTTTTGAGAAATCCTGCATGAATGCAAATTAGAGACATAAGGACCAAACAATTAATAACAGATTTTTTACTTTTACAAAATAAAAACGTTTTGCAGTGTGAACGTGACTGAACACGTCTGTACACACGAACACACCTGCATGACCCTCGATGTTGCTGATCTGACGTGTCCACCTGTCCGTCTGGCCAAAGTCCCCTCGCTGTGTTTGATTAACAGATGTTGACGGACACCAGAGAGATAAACACTGACATTACTGATAACCAGGGCTGGAAGGTTACTCTCAAAATGTAATCGGATAATTGATAACCTTCCAGAGATTATAACTAGGAGCAGAGTGCACAGGAAGCTCATCTTAATTGAGGGAATAAAAATGTCACTTTTATATCTCTAATCCTCACTTTTCCTCTGAATAAATAGTCAGTGATGTAACTTGTAATCACAGCTTTGTGTGTACATTACATATACACTTATCATCTTTATGAAGTGACATAAATTGTCATAACGATGTCGGTCATAAAACTTAATATGATGAGCTAATCTGTTGAGTCGCCATGTGTCCTGGTGGCTTCTTTGAACTGAGATACTTTGAACTCATACAACATCAGTTGTGTAGTTTATCAAACAATTTATCTGTGTATCTTAATTTCAGTGATTTGAATTGCATGTCAGAGTCGTTGTCGGGTCTTCAGATGAATTTTGAAATAAAAGAATCGTCTGACAACACACAGTGAAGGCTTAAATAGAAAACCAACCAAACAGCGAGTGTGTCTCACTGCCCACATTATGTGTTTAACAAAATACAAAAAACATCAACCTAAAAAAAGACCTTTTTTTGTCGAGGTACTTGTACTTCACTTGAGTATTTCCAATTTATGTAACTTTTTCTACTCCACTGCATCTCAGAGGCAAATAATGTACTTTTTATGTATTTATTTTTTATAATAAAAGCTTTTCGATAACAAAGATCAAGGATATTGATTGAGAAAAATTGTCATACTACTTCTTAAAGTTCCTTTCCACTCAAAAAAAAAAAGTTTTTCTTTTTGTTCATACAGTCGGATGTTTGCACATACATGATTTTGGACAGTGAAGCTCAGAGTTTGACACTAAAATACATCTGCTGAAAGTGGAAAGTTTCTGTGTGCTAAATGAAAATGCCATTTTCATCAGTTGGCCTACAAGCATGAGTTATGACCTCACATATTGTTTAGAAACCAATCCAGGTCAACTAATAAAAGTTTGTGAAAGTGTGAAATTTGAAGCCTCCAGCACACAAACACTGAGACTGGACTTTACAGTGAAACACCTGTTGTCCAGCAGTTCAGCTGATATTTATATTATTCTGGATTTTAATGAAGGAGGAGTAGATGTAATTTCAAAGACTTTAACAAGATAATTGATCTTTTTTTTGTGAAACGAACTTATCAGATACAAATTATTAATCATAGTAGATCATTTTACATGTTAGAATATATGTGGAGCTGATCTTTAAGCTAGATGAACTATTTAAAAATTCTCTTTGGATTAGCTGTAAAATGCATGGTCACAAAGCTGAAAACATGATGTTATAGACCATGATGCATCACTGTACATTAAACTACCCAGCAGTATATAAAGTAGTTAAAATGAGTTCCACGTTAAACATCTACAGCAGTAAAAAGCAACATACACATTAATGCAACAGAAATATTAATCCAAAAACACCATATATGATAGGAAAACACACAATGAGTACTTTTACTTTTGATAAGTTTTGCTGATATACTTATATACTTTCTTAGAGAAATGTTTTGAATGAAGGACTTAATTTGCTGTGAAGTATTTTCAGTGTCGTATCGGTACGGTTACTTAAGGAATATTTCAGGTGTAAATGATCAAATGAATGAGGCTGAATTCCATTTTGCTGCATCAGTTTCAGGGTCCTGGTATTGTGCACGCTGGCTGTGGACTTTGATGACTTACTCGTAATAAAAGCAGCCATTGTTAACAGAGCCATTTTAATTTTGACTTTTTGACAAGTCAAAATATCTTCTGTTAAAAAACATCTATTTTCAGGTTGTTTTGTCTGCACTTTGGTAAACACGTGTAATTACAAAACCACACTGGACTGTAAGTGTGCAAGAGTTCACCTGTGTACACTTGAGACACTTACATATTCTCACACACACACACACACACACAAAAGCTCTGTCCATGTGTTTATAACCAGGGTCCAAAGTCTAATGGTAAAAAGTCAAGTTATTTACACAGAAACTGGAGATAGTTTTTATCTATTGTCTGTGTTTTAGAAACTGCTGTTTTTTCTTGGTATCAAGCCTTTTTCTGACTGTAAGAATTAACAGTTATGTCTTTTATTACTAAAGTTTTCACAATTTCAATATTACATTGATTGAAATGAGCTTTCAATTTTAATAATTGAAAATCAAAGGCCGAATTGACGATTCTACAGCGTCTGGCACGTGTTTCCCCAAAAAACAAATCAACACTTGAAAGACGACACAGTGTAGCTTAGCAGCTGTTGTATCATAATCTTGATTAATCAATTAGTTATTTGGTCCAGAAAATGTCAGATGATGGTGAAAAATGTTGATCACAGTGATTCCCAAAGCTGAAGGTGACGTCCTCAAATGTCTTGTTTTGTCCACAACCCAAAGATATTCAGGCATAGAGGACTAAAGAAACCAGAAAAGGTTCACATTTGAGAAGCTGGAATCAGAGAATTTTGACATTTTTTTTTTCTGACAAGATGACTTAAAACAATTCACATCAAAATAGCTGGAGATTATTTTGATAATTGAGAACTAATCGATTAGTTGATTAATATTTTACTTTTTAAAGAGGAATTTGAAAATATAAAGATCAAAAGATCATTGGTTTTATGCCCTGTCAGCTGTCTTTTACAAATCAAGACTCAAAAGCCTGTCAATGGCATCGCTGTTAGTGTTAAAAAAAAATAAAAAAATAAATATTTAAAGCACTCTAAACATACTTGTAGCAGTTTGTTTCAGAGGAATGCACACATAATTTTTGATGACCCCAAATAACAAATGCCTGCCAAGTGATTGTGATGTAAAGCCACATAAATTAAACGCATGTGTCTGTCTGCCTCATCCTGCAGGTGGATCCAGTGAAGCTTCGTCATGCAATAAAGGTCGTCCTCTTCAACCAGTTTTTCATCTCTGGGTCCATGGTGGTGGCAGCGTACTACGTGATGAGCTGGAGAGGGAACCCCTGTGGCCCCGTGCTGCCCACCTTCCACTGGGCCCTGATGGAGCTGGCTGTTTTCTCCATGGTAGAGGAAGTGATGTTCTACTACTCACACAGGTTCGGATTCATAGGCAGTAACACTTCCTTTCATTTGAAATTCGGTCATCATTGGAGCAACGAGCAGTGCACATCACTGCCACCGAGAAGTAAGAGTGAAGCAGGTGAATACAAGTGTGACTCTGATCGTCTTTTCTCTCAGGCTGTTCCACCATCCCAGCCTCTACAAGCATTTTCACAAACAGCACCATGAGTGGACCGCTCCCATCGGAGTCGTCTCCATCTACGCTCATCCTCTGGAGCATGTGGTAACTGACCGCCCCCTCCTCTTCCGGCCGTCTCAGTCACCTTCTTGACCTCTCTAGATTTGAGCATTCACACTTGGTGATTTAAAGAAAAATGATGCCCCTGAGGATTATGTCTGCAGGTCTTGTTGAGTCAATGAGTCACAGACGAGGTGCAGCTATCACAAATAAATCAAACATACTTCATTTTTACATCTGGAATCTGAACAAACCTGATCCTGAAAACTAATCTGAACTCACTGAACTCGTCTACAACTTGAATCAGCTGCTGAAAATATTTATGTTTCCCTCCATGTTCATAGTTTCACCCCTGAATGAATGAATGAATGAATGAATGAATGAATGAATGATTAAAACCTGTTTGTTCTTCCTGTTTGCCGTTAGCTCTCCAACATGCTGCCTGTGGTTGTCGGGCCGGTGCTCCTGGGCTCCCACATGACCACCACCACCCTGTGGTACTGCCTGGCTCTGTTCAGCACCACCATCTCACACTGCGGGTACCACCTCCCCTTCCTGCCCTCCCCCGAGTTCCACGACTTCCACCACCTCAGGTGAGTCCACCCGTCCACTTTTATTTTTTGTTTTGTTTTTAGGAATGTTTTGGACTTTTTATTTATTAAAATTCTACATGCATTTGAATTTTCATTCCATTTTTCTTTTGACTTTCTGTTACTTGATGTTCTGAGATGTGCTTGTTTTGTTTAGTGAGCTTGTTTACAGTAAACTGTGGTAATCAACATCTTGTTGCAGTATGAAACTTAGAAGCACACCAAATCCAAAAACAATTTAAAAGGATACTCCACTTTCCATGATAACCCACTCAGTATGTACTCACCACTATGCCGATGTGATGATAGGTGCAGATCTTCAGTTCACAAAACAATCCTGAAGTTTCAGCAGAAAACAGGGTAGCAGCCTCATCCAGTACAATGGCAGTGAATGGTGACCACGGATAAAATGTTAAAAAAAGAACATAAAACAAACACAAAATGTCTCCATCCTGCTTGTGTGGTGTAATCCAAGTGTCCATGAGCCGCGACATTAAAAATTAACCGCAAAAGACGCCATTTACGCCATAGCTGTTGCATGTTTTTCGCGAGATCGATGCCATATTTACATCTTACCGGCTACATGCTACAGCTGACATTTCAGATAAAAACATGGCGTAAATGGCGTTTTTTGCGGTTAATTTTTAATGTCGCGGCCCGCAGACACTTGGATTACACCACACAAGCAGGATGGAGACATTTTGTGTTTGT
Source organism: Lutjanus campechanus (assembly GCA_027495735.1). Taxonomy (NCBI): domain Eukaryota; kingdom Metazoa; phylum Chordata; class Actinopteri; order Lutjaniformes; family Lutjanidae; genus Lutjanus; species Lutjanus campechanus. Next base: position 127,078 of record JAJHUR010138996.1, read on the forward strand.
TTTGTTTCTTTTTTTAACGTTTTATCCGTGGTCACCGTTCACTGCCATTGTACTGGATGAGGCTGCTACCCTGTTTCTCCTAAAACTCCAGGATTGTTTTGTGAAATGAAGATCTTCACCCATCATCACATCGGCATAGTGGTGAGTACATACTGAGTGGCTTATTCTCACAGGATGGAGTATTTAAACAGATGGAGTTTAAATTAAAGCTGCAAGCAGCGTTGAACGGGCCCTCGCGCCACTCGGGGCCTGCTGGGCACAAACCCGGCCACCAGGCGCTCGCCTGCGAGCCCCAACCCCAGGCCTGGTTCCAGGGTGGGGCCCCAGTGGCGCCAATCCGGGCCACGTAAACTTCCTTGTTATTTTGTCTGTCATCAGGGGCTTTGGAACCGCTCTTAGTCTGACCCGTCACCTAGGACCTGTTTGCCTTGGGAGACCCTACAAGGGGCAATAAGCCCCAGACAACATAGCTCCTAGGATCATTCAAGTACTCAAACTCCTCCACCACGATAAGGTGGCGGTTCAAGGAGGAGGCTAAAATTTCCCATCTAGCATCATCAGACATTGCTAGATGGTAAAATTTCCCATCTAGCAATGTCTGATTTGACTTGTGAAATTAGCTTCCCATAATTAGCTTGATATAACTGATTGGTCTTGGGGGTTAGAATGATTCCTAAGTATCTAAATCCTTCACTAGCCCAGTGGAAGGGTGCTATACTGTTCAAATGAGATGGCCAACTTCCCACTATAAATAAAGTACTTTATTTCTATCTATCTCTAATCATTTCCGTGAGTCAGTGACCATTGATCCTGACTCTAGATTTGGGTTTTTATCCAATTCATAAATGTAACATTAAATCCCATACATTTCGGTGTTGGTTCCAGATATAACCGAATAGTTTCTGAAATCTCCTTCTCAGTAATAGGAGAGGACAATTCCTCTGCTTCATTAGTTGTTAGTTTGGGGAGTTGAAGATTATCCAAAAATGTTTTAATTTTTTCTTCTCCCAGCTGACTTTGGGGGAGAGGCGGGGTACACCCTGGACAAGTCGCCACTTCATCGCAGGGCTGACACATAGAGACAAACAACCACTCACACTCACACCTACGGGCAATTTAGAGTCTTCAATTAACCTATTATGCTGCATGTCTTTGGACTGTGGGAGGAAGCCGGAGCGCCCGGAGAGAACCCACATGGACACGAGGAGAAACTTCACACAGAAAGGCCTTGCCAGCTCGGGGATTCGAACTCAGGACCTTCCTGCTGTGCGGCAGCAGTGCTAACCACTGCACCCTCGTGCCACCCTTCCTTTTTTCAAATTCTTGCCTTTTACTTGTCTTTTATTCTTGCCACTGAAAAACTTAATTTTTTTGAGGCACTGAGTTTGCATATTTTTTTTGAGTACACTAGATTTTACAGTGACTACTTGGTTTAACATGCATTTTTTTGAAGGTGGGAGAACTGGTTGCTTTGGTTTCCAGTGGTATAAAGTCTTGTTATGTTGCTGCGTAGCTCAGCCTCTCAGTTTTAACTGGAGGACAGTGTGAGCTTCAGGCTGAGCTCAGTGTCATTGTTGCCTTTGAACTGAAAGTTCAACTCTGGCTGCTGTACTTGTTGAATTCTGTGGTGGGCATCCCGAATGCTCTGGAGCTCCTGGACCACTTTATTTCTTTCCTTCAGTCTCTATCTGCTTGATCAGAGTTTCCTTAGGCTCGACGGTGAGCTTCGCAGACGTGGTCTTTGCTTTTTGAAGTGCAGAAGAGGTCTGATCAACTTCCTGCTGCAGCGTGGCGTTTCTGGTCTTTTCAAGTTTTAGGGCGTCTTCAAGTTCTGCCTGTCTTTTCTTACTCTGACTTTTGTGCTTTGAGCTCAGTGATGTTATTTTGATTCTCAGAGATGACTTTGTCTTTCTTCAACAAACCACTCACACCTACGGGCAATTTAGAGTCTTCAATTAACCTATTATGCTGCATGTCTTTGGACTGTGGGAGGAAGCCGGAGCGCCTGGAGAGAACCCACATGGACACGAGGAGAAACTTCACACAGAAAGGCCTTGCCAGCTCGGGGATTCGAACTCAGGACCTTCCTGCTGTGCGACAGCAGCGCTAACCACTGCACCCTCGTGCCACCCTTCCTTTTTTATAATTCTTGTCTTTTACTTGTCTTTTATTCTTGCTTTACTTAATTTTTTTGAGGCAATAGGTTTGCATATTTTTTTGAGTACACCCAACTTATTAGATTTTACAGTGACTACTTGGTTTAACATGCATGCTTTTTGAAGGTGGGAGAACTGGTTGCTATGGTTTCCAGTGGTATAAAGTCTTGTTATGTTGCTGCGTAGCTCAGCCTCTCAGTTTTAACTGGAGGACAGTGTGAGCTTCAGGCTGAGCTCAGTGTCATTGTTGCCTTTGAACTGAAAGTTTAACTCTGGCTGCTGTGCTTGTTGAATTCTGTGGTGGGCATTCCGAACGCTCTGGAGCTCCTGGACCACTTTATTTCTTTCCTTCACAGTCTCTATCTGCTTGATCAGAGTTTCCTTAAGCTCGACGGTGAGCTTCGCAGACGTGGTCTTTGCTTTTTGAAGTGCAGAAAAGGTCTGATCAACTTCCTGCTGCAGCGTGGCGTTTCTGGTCTTTTCAAGTTTTAGGGCGTCTTCAAGTTCCGCCTGTCTTTTCTTACTCTGTGACTTTTGTGCTGTGAGCTCAGTGATGTTTTGATTCTCAGAGATGACTTCGTCTTTCTTCAACATCATCTCTTCGTGGCGTTTATACAGAGAGCGATATTTTGACTTGAGTCTGTCATACTTTGTGAGACGCTCCGCAGATGCAGACATTTCACTGTGCAGCCTTTCGTTCTCAGAAGTTAGTCGCTGGTTTTCCTGAGTCAGGCGGTTCACTTCCTCTGCATCCCTCTGCTTCTGGCAGACAGCAGCCTCATAGTCTCTCTGGAGTCCACAGTGTTTTGCTGTCATGTTTTTGACGTCTGAAGCCTGCTGAGAAATTTGCTCCAGCAGCGAGCAAACAGTCTTGTTCTTTGCTTCGATAAAACCTTTAAGATCCCGAATATTTGAAAGCAAGGACTGAATTTCGGTATCTTTCTTCAAAGTTCTCCTCTCTTGGTCAGTGAGGCGTTTCTTCAGTGCCCTGAGTTCAGCATGATTGCCCTCATGTTGTTGTTCGAGCTCAGTGACCAGGTTTTGGAGCTTGTCGATGGTAGACTGTTTTTCAGAGATGACTTCATCTTTTTTCAACATCATCTCTTCATGGCGTTTGTACAGAGTGCGATATTTTGACTTGAGTCTGTCATACTTTGTCAGCTTTTCCTCAGATGCAGATATTTCACCGTGCAGCCTTTTGTTCTCAGAAGTTAGTTGTTGGTTTTCCTGAGTCACACGGTTCACTTCCTCTGCATCCTTCTGCTTCTGGCAGACAGCAGCCTTGTAGTCTTTCTGGAGTCCACAGTGTTTTGCTGTCATTTCTTTGAGGTCTGAAGCCTGCTGAGTAATTTGCTCCTGCAGCGAGGAAATAATGCTGTCCTTGCCTTCAATAAAGCTTTGAACATCCAGAATATCCAAGTGCAAGGACTTCAGTTTGGTGTCTTTTTCCAGAGTTTCCTCCTGTTGGTCAAGGAGATGTTTCTTTAGTGCCTTGACTTCAGCATGTTTGTCCTCACATTGTGTTTTTAGATCATCTACCATGCACTGGAGTTGTTGATTCTCAGAGATGGTTTCGTTTCTCCTCAATATCACTTTATCATGTTGCTCAGTGAGACAGTGATGTTTTGATTTTAGTTTGTCAAAGTTCTTCTCTGTTACCTTAAGTTTAGCTCTGATATCTGCGTTCTCACTCTTTAATGTCTCGTACACCAGTTGCTCCTCAGATGCAGATATTTCACCGTGCAGCCTTTCGTTCTCAGAAGTTAGTTGTTTGTTTTCCTGAGTCACACGGATCACTTCCTCTGCATCCCTCTGCCTCTGGCAGACAGCAGCATCATAGTCCCTGTGGAGTCCACAGTTTTCTGCTGCCATGTCTTCGAGATCTGAAGCCTGGCGAGTAACTTGCTCCTGCAGCAAGGAAATAATGCTGTCCTTGCCTTCAGTATCACTTTGAAGAGCGTGAATTTCAGAGTGCAAGGACTGAATTTCAGAGTGCAAGGACTGAATTTCAGTGTTGTTCTCCAAATTTCCCTCTTGTTGCTCTCTGAGGAATTCCTGCATTGCCCTGAACGCAGTTTCGTTCTCATGCTCCTCTAGATCCACCCGGAGCTTCTCAATAATCGTCTCGTTTTCTTTGAGCTCATCTGTCATTTCAGCGATCTTTGCTTCTCTTAGTCTGTGCTCCATCTCTGACTCATTGACTTTTTCCTTGATGAGCTCCATTTCAATACAAAGACTGTTATTTTTAGTTTGCTCAATGTTCAAAGTCTTTGCAAGAGCATCTTTTTCTTTTCGCTCCTGCTCCAGAGATTCTTTCTGTTGAACAGTGGCCCTTCTTTCCCTTTTTAAATCCTCCTGAAGAGCAGCTTTGGCTCTTTCTGACTTCTTCAGTGCATCTTCAAGAGCATTTCTGGCTCTTCTCTCCTGCTCGAGGACTTCCTGAAGACCAGAGGCTTTGACGATGTCCCTGCTGTCCTGGTAAATTTCTTCGTTGTAGGCGGAGGGCTGAACCTTTTCCATTAAGTCTTCTTCTACGTTCTCTTCCATTTCTTCTTCAATCTCCTCTTCACACCAGTCACTCGAGTATTCCATCTCATCTTCCTCAGGAGAGGTCTGTATGAGCGTACTCTTTTGGAACGATGAAAAGTGGGATGGCAGGGGTGGAACCTTTTCCATTAATTTCTCTCCTTCTTTCTCTTCGATTTCTTCCCCACTCTCCTCTTCACTCCAGTCTTCAATCTCGTCTTCCTCAGGAGGGGTCTGTACGAGCGTAATATTTCGGAATGAGGAAGAGTGGGACGGCAGGGGTGGAACCTTTTCCATTAATTTCTCTCCTTTCTCTTCGATTTCTTGCCCACTCTCCTCTTCACTCCAGTCTTCAATCTCGTCTTCCTCAGGAGGGGTCTGTACGAGCGTAATATTTCGGAATGATGAAGAGTGGGACGGCAGGGGTGGAACCTTTTCCATTAATTTCTCTCGTTCTCTCTCTTCAATTTCTTCCTCAATCTCCTCTTCACACCAGTCACTCGAGTATTCCATCTCGTCTTCCTCAGGAGGGGTCTGTACGAGCGTAACATTTCGGAATGAGGAAGAGTGGGACGGCAGGGGTGGAACCTTTTCCATTAATTTCTCTCCTTCTTTCTCTTCGATTTCTTCCCCACTCTCCTCTTCACTCCAGTCTTCAATCTCGTCTTCCTCAGGAGGGGTCTGTACGAGCGTAATATTTCGGAATGATGAAGAGTGGGACGGCAGGGGTGGAACCTTTTCCATTAATTTCTCTCCTTCTTCGATTTCTTCCCCACTCTCCTCTTCACTCGAGTATTCCATCTCATCTTCCTCAGGAGGGGTCTGTATGAGCGTACTCTTTTGGAACGATGAAAAGTGGGATGGCAGGGGTGGAACCTTTTCCATTAATTTCTCTCCTTCTTTCTCTTCGATTTCTTCCCCACTCTCCTCTTCACTCCAGCCTTCAATCTCGTCTTCCTGAAGAGGGGTCTCTACGAGAGTAATCTTTTGGAACGATGAAGAGTGGGACGGCAGGGGTGGAACTCCCCATGATTTGCCTGTGTCCATCTTCTTCTCCAAATCCTTTTGAACAGCAGCCTGCACCTTCTGAGTTTCGTGAAGATCAGCAACTGTGGTCCTCGACTGCTTCGTCTGTTTGGTAGGAAACGAATCGCTCACCTTTTCAAATTTCTTTCTTCTGGAAGCACAAGGTACCTCATCGATGTCGCCAATATAATCGAGAACATTCTGAGCGGACTTTAAGAGCTCAGCCTCCTCCTCTGCACCGAGAGATATTTTTCTTGTGGTCCACTTCGAATCCATTTTTCTTCTGCGGGGTTAAATGAAGAATAAAATTGGCTGCGCCTTCCTGATACTTTGGCTTTCGTGAAGTTTTTTAAATTCCTGTACGAACTGTTTCACAAACTGTAACTGTGAGTAAGTACTGAGCTGTGAGCTGTTACTGTCTGAGAGACAGAATGATGTCATCAGAGTGATGTCATCAAAGTGATATCATCAAAGTGATGTCATCAAAGTGATGCCATCAGAGTGATGTCATCAAAGTGATGTTATCAAAGCACCATGATGATGTCACAGCGTTCCATCAGTTCATTCAAATTTTTTTTAAAAAAGAAGTGTTTTTTTATGGTCATGACCTTATAAGGTCATGACCTTATATGGTCATGACCTTATATGGTCATGCTTATGTTTTAAATACAAACAGTAACATTAATTAGTTATTCTATTTTCAGCTGCATGTCATGACCTTATATGGTCATGCTTATGTTTTAAATGCAAACAGTAACATTAATCAGTTATTCTATTTTGAGCTGCTTTACTTGCTGCCAACAACAATAATTAACACATTACATGTGTTTTTTTTTATACACTGTAAATGAATCATGGTGTTATATTATGCTTGTTATGTTTTTATGTTTTAACACAGACTGACAGGCCGTGTGTAAGAAAATAAAACATCTCGGGGTGTCTGTGTGACGGTTAAAGTCCAACTTTGTAGTTCAGACGAACGACTGATTGATGGTCAGTAAACCATGTTTGACTTGATGTCTGCTGATGAACACAGCAGCTCCTGATCCACACTGCATCTGTCAGAAACACACAAATAAAACATATTGATTCTAGAAGTTGGAACAAATGAACAGACTGTGTTAGTTAGCATCAGTTTGTGGCGTGTTTCTATGGAAACACAGGATCTTTGTTCCATCTTATTGGCAGGAATGCAAGTCGTTATGAGAGACTTTGTCCAAATAATGTCTTTGAATCTCAGAATAATGAGACAAAATATTGACTGTATATCTGAAAATAATGAGAAAGTTTATTAAGATGACTAACATACTAAGTCATTGTTTTAAGATATTATGTCATTATTTGAGACATGAAGTCGATCTTTTGAGATATGAAGTTATTTTCAGAAAGTTTCTCATTATTTTCAGATAATAACTCGATATATTAAATTAGGGGAGACCAGGGACAATTGTAACTTTTTAAATTAAAATTTCCTTCATGACTCACAGACTACTTGAAATAAACTAACCATCCTTTGATATGACAAACATATTTGTGAACTAATTAGACTGAAATATTAAATTTCATTAAAGAAGTCAGTGTTTTCATTCTGCCCTCCGTGGGGACAAGTGTAACAGTGGTTGGGGGCAGTTGTAACAGTGAAAAAATAGTCATATTAAGTCCTTCTGTATTTCAAATAAAAGCACAGCTCAAAGTAATCACATAACTGCTGTGGTATCTAATAATTTTACTTTTTTTTGTACTTGATTTGAATTCTTTCAGATGTCAGAAATCGTTTGCTTTGAAAGCAGAAGTTTGTCTCTATTTTCTGTAGAAGATTAAAGATTTAAATTATCTGAAGTGAGTTAAAATGGGAGGGTTGAATCAACGGTGGATACGACGATGGACCGTTTAAATACTGACACGCGGCTTTTTGTCTTGTTACGTTTTTTTTTGTTTGTTTTGTTACATCCTTTTTTCGTCTTGTTATTTTGTGTTGTTACACTGTTTTTTTGTCTTCTTATGTCATTTTTTGTCTTGTCATGTTATTTTTTGTTTCACCCTCTAAGGGTGCCAACAAGAACCCACCCAGGTGGTTCTGCAGAGAACCTTTTTATATTCCAAGGGACGGTGCTCGGGCCCTAATGAATCTCCTTTAAAAAAATTAATAAAAACAAAATAATACTGCCAATATTATACATATTTGTTATTGTCAACAAATCCCACAAAAAGACCAAAACCAACAATATATTAATCTGTCTCTCAACATATTTTTTTAACTTTCTTACCCTGTCTGTGGCTCTCAGCCTCCACTGAAGATGTAAATCTTTAAAAACAGGTCTCAAATATATACTTTTTCCTTTTTTAAAGGCTAAACAATTTCCTAAAACAGCTGGGCGTAGTTGTTTTAAGCAGAATTTACTCAAACAGGAAGAAATAGTGTATTTGTTTGGGACTATTTTCAGTGGCGGATTAATACATGTTTGGTGCACTAATGAGTATTTACAGTTGAAGAGTAAACTGTAAATATATTGAAGGTATTATTTCTGTCTAGGTCAGACAGTCCGTGTCCCGTGTATTTCAGCTGTTAGCTTCTTGTTTGTAGATAATTGTCACAGTCGTACTCACACGTTCTTCCTGTTTCCAGGTTCAACCAGTGTTTCGGGGTCTTCGGCATACTGGATCGGCTCCACGGCACCGACTCCAAATTCAGGCAGACCAAACAGTACGAGCGCCACACCCTGCTCACCAGCCTCACCCCTCTGAACGAGAGCATCCCCGACCCACCCAAGAAGGGCCAGTGATGACCCGTGTGACCCCTGACCCTTTAACCTCAGGCCTCGCCAAATTTGGGATCAGTTCTCGATCGATCTTAAGTGACTATTATATTTTGATTATTTTAATCCAGAAAACCACTCTCCGGTCACCACCTTAACGCTTTACTTTTCTCAAGTAGAAATGTTGTTGCACTTTATCAGACATGCAGACGGTTTTTAACTTTGGCCTCCATGTTCACTGTCGACGTGGAGTCGCCTGCTTCTGTGATTATTTTTAACTTGTTTCCTCTCATGATATCATCTTCCTGTGATCTGGGAACGCCGTTATTGTCGCTCATAATTTGGCTCATACATGGTAATTTAGTCAAGAGGTCAGTAGTCCAAAGTTATTTTCCTTTAAAGTCCATGAAAAAGTAAAGTAGCCACGGAGAAATTTTTGGAATCAAAATCTGTCAGGAAAAGATGAAAAAAGTAGAAACAGTCAAGGTGAGTCAAAATTGTGAGATACTGAGTCAAATTTATGAGATGATAAGACAAAAATTGGTCTTGTCAGTTATTTTTATATATATACATATATTTTAAAATCATGACTAACTTTTTATCCATTTTGGGCTTCCATAAACATTTGCATCAGAGATTCAGCCGTCCATGTTTGATCCTCAGTCAGACCCAGCGATGACCTCAGATTTCAGGGAAGCTCACAGACCTCCCCCTTCAGTAGAGGAATGTGAAAGCACTTCTATGGTGACAAACTTTGCACGGATACAAGTCAGTATAGTCGTAGTCAGAGATTTTAGGAGACATAAAAACACATTTTTGAGAAGAGGGGAGCTGTAAATTAAAGAAACAAATCATTTCACCTCAGCTGAGCTCCTTCGCTTGTTATGATCAGGTGAAGGAGCCAAATTCAGCCTCCATTTAATGTTTGTTTTTAATCAGCTTTCCAAACACGAGCATCCAGCTGTCTCTTCACCCATAAAACCTTGTGTTTCAGGGCTGTTTGCTGGCACTGATACTTGCGTGAAGTACCTGAAAGGTTGTCAAAATGGATGCGCATGAAAAGATTTACACTGCGTTCACAGATTCCAACATCCCTGAATAACAAGAGAAAGCAAATTATTTTCGATATTTAAATCATTTAATGTAAACTGAACTTCATGGTGGTGATGTTGATCATCCCCCCCGTTTCTACAAACTTCTTAAAAATCATTTCGACGATGGTCACTAAATGACAACATTAGTGGAGTATTTAATTTCCAATAACTGCCGTAGTTCTTATTAACACATTTTGTATATTAAGTAATATTTAGTTAACAGCACTTCAGACTCTTCTGCTGCGTTCACTTGCTGCTCAGACAAAACATATATTTGCACTTTTCATTTCTGTGGCACTTAAACATATCCTTGTTGACCGTGTCTGTATGTATTATAGAAGGCCTCAGTGATGGTTGTATAATAAGAAAAAATGAATGTTGACAGAGAGATTTCCTACTGTGATTGACACAATGTTCATGTTTCAACTGGACTGTTTAATATTAAAACATGTTAAGAAGAGATGTGCAGAATGGATTATTTTTTTCTCTCTATTTCTTTATGGTGACAAAAGACTTAAAGCTTCAACAGTTGGTAAAAAGAAAATTAACTGCTGACTATTTTAGTAATCGATTAATCGTTTCAGTCATTTTTCATGAAAAAGTTTCAAACATTCACTGGTTCCAGGTTCTTCAGTGTGAAGATTTTCTGCTTTTCTTTGTCGTTTATGTAAGAAAATAGAGAATCTTTAGGTTTTGGACTGTTGGCTCGACAAAAGTAATTTGAAGACGTCACTTTGGGCTCTGGGAAACTGATGAGCATTTTTCACAATTTTGGCATGTATTGATTAAACGATTAGTTGATACTGAAAATAATTGTTAGTTGAAGCCCTAAATCCTCTCAAAACAAAAACACATACTCTACTGAAACAGCCATACATGTTATTCCATCTTGACATGAAGGTAAATAAACTGAGATCTGACTTTCGTACAACCCCTATTCCAAAAAAAAGCTGGGGCATTGTGTAAAACATAAATAAAAACAGAATGCAATGATTTGCAAAAACTTTTCGACCTATATTCAGTGACCAAGACAAGATATTTAACGTTCAAACTGTTTTTGTAAACAAACACTCATTCACTCTGGGTATTGTCTTGCTGAAATAAGCAGGGACGTCTCTGAAAAGGCAGCACATGTTGCTCCAAAACCTGTATGTACCTTTCAGTATTAATGGAGCCTTCACAGATGTAACCGTTACCCCTGATGCTATGGGCACTAACACACCCCCACACCATCACAGATGCTGGCTTTTGAAGTTAGTGCTGTCACACTCTGGATGGTCTTTTTCCTCTCGAGTCTGGGAGACAAAACGTCCATGATTTCTGAAAACAACTTTCCCACTTTGCGTCAGTTCACCTCAGATGAGCTCAGGCCCAGAGAAGTCTGCAGCGTTTTTCCATGTCGTTGATATACGTCTTTCTCTTTGCATGGTGCACTTGTAGATGCAGCAACAAACTGTGTTTACTGACAAGTTTTTTTTAAGTGTTCCAAAGCCCATGTAGTATCCTTCAGACAAATATGTGAGTTTAATGCAGTGCCACCTGAGGGGTCAAAGGTCACAGACATTCAATGCTGGTTTTCAGCCTTGCAGAAATGCAGAATCTTTAAATTATATTATTCATTGTAGATACTGAAGTCTCTCCAAGTTCCTGCAGTTCTATGTTGAGAAACGTTCTTAAACTGTTTGCCCACGCAGTTCTTCACAAATTGAGGAACCTCATCCGTGCTTGTAAACGACGGAGCCTTTTCGAGGATGAAATTTTAATACCCATCATCATGATACTGTCACCAGTTAACATGTTCACCTGTCAAATGTTCCAAACAGGTGTTTCCTGAGCAGTGAACAACTTTCTCAGTCTTTTGTTGCTCCTGTTCCAACTATTTTTGGAACATGTTGCAGGCATCAAATTCATGAGTGTATATTTACAAAAAGACAATAGTTTATCATTTGAAACATTATCTCATATTTGTACTATATTTAATTAAATAAAGGTCATAAACTGCGCTCTGTTTTGGAATTACGTTTTACAAAACATCCAAACATTTTTGGAAAATGATCAGTTTCAAACTTCTATGTAAAGTTCATTCATTCATTCACTCATTCATTCTCACACAATCAAAATAACCACTCAGAAGTCGTCGTTTGAGGTTTTTTTGTCCGTTTTGTGTTTTTTTTCTTTATTAAGGAAAAGCATAATTACTACAAATTACAAATAACACTAATAGCGAATCACGTCAGCCTACAAAGCAGATATTATGAATATTAAATGTTATAATACAAGATCTCATTCAAGTATTTTACATTTTTCCATTTTATATATTTTTTTTGTTCCTTTTTTCCTTGTTTTCATCTTTTTTTCCTCATGACAAGCCTAGGATATTGTAATGTAATGAACTATTTTAATGGTTCATATACAGTTATATCTTATTCATATGGCTTTATGGAATTTTGTCCTTTTTATTTTTTCAGTCTCCAGACATCATAACCAGCCATAATCCTCTGAGCGACATCACAAACCCCAGCTGGGCTCTTTCTCTCTTTCTTTCTGCTCCTCCCTCCATTTCCACGTCCATCACTCATCTCTCCAGCGTCCGGCCAGCTGGCCGAGTCCGTGTAAAACTGACGAGCGGAGGCTTCGGCGCCCCCTGTAGTCTGTTTGGACAGCTAGCAGCAGTTCAATGCTGATAGAGAAGGCTGAAAACTCCCAGAACACCTGAAACACCCCTCAAATGTCCGGTGACAGGTGATGATCACATTAGAGGGGAACGATCATGTGACTGTCCCAGGAAGAAGGCCCCCTAGTGGCTGTCTGTCTGCAGCCACACACACCAGCTCGCCCATTCAAAGGCGTCGCTGGTTTTGGGGAGGAAATGCAAGAGTTTTTTTTTTTTTTTCTTGTCTGAATATTTTGTAGCTCTTATTTTTTCTGTCTTTAAACCTCCAGTAAACACTTTGATGCACCAACGGTAAGCCTCCGAAACTGATCCAAATCTCCCTGAAGTTAAACAAAAACAAAAACAAAAACAAAAAAGTACAGCTTTGCTTTGCATTTTTAGGTTTCCAACAATTTGTGGATTTTAGAGGAGGAAAACAAAGAACGGAAACACTGACAGGACAACGTGAAATCCAAAGACAAGTGTTCAAAACAGTCTCAAAACTGTCAGGCTTCTTCCAAACTTATTCCTTAACTTCTTTACTCTTTGACTTATCGTTCAGGAGCAAAAACTTTGCAGCATGTCAACGGAAATTGGGTCTTTTCACCGAGCATCTGGATATCCACATGTTTATTAAGACTAAAGATATTTTTCCAGAACTTCTTATTCAATTTGAACCCCAAAATCAAATAATTTATCTGTGTTTTTTTAGACTTAGTGTTTATAGAAAACCTTGGAGGCTGAAGATTTAACAATTAGTTGCTCTGTCATCTTGGCAAAAACATCTTTACAAAAAGGAAAAAAAAGAGGAGCAAATGAACTGTAATTTCAACATGAAATACTAGAACAGATTTAGTTTTTGCACCGAATAACCTGATGTCAACTTTCCCTTTTGTGTTATTTGTGTAATTATGTTCCCATTTCTGAAATCCACAGATGTTTTGTTTGTTTTTTTAAACAGCCTGACACAAACCTCCATCCACCTCAACAACAATAACGATGCTAGAAACACTGCAAATTGAAATTAAAAAGCATTAAAAGATAATTATGAGACCATTAAAAAAACAAAAAAACAAAAAAGAAAAAGTTAAAGAGTACATACACGTGTAAGGCAAATATATAATCTGTTCTATAAACAAAACAAGTAGCAGGGAGCTGTAATCATTTCTCTTCATCTGTCAGATTCACATTTACATTAGTGGAGGAGAAAAAGAATCACTCTTCAGTTTGATATCATCAGAACTCGAGTCGAATAAAGACCGGAGGAGGTGTGACGAGAGCGATCCAGTCTTGAATTTTTCTCCACAGCGAGGCAAGACTTCGAGCCGTGTTTACGTGTGTGTGCGTGTGTTTGTGTGTGTGTGTATGTGTGTGTATTCAGCTTGCTCACGCTGCTACATCTGTACCTGCGTCCATGTTCGTGCCTGTAACTGATGTGTGTATGTGTGAAACCGGAAGAGGTGGCGAGGCCCAATCAGAGGCCGAAATGTCTCGAGCCTCGTTAGCATCTCCACCCAAGAGCACCTGCGACAGAGCACGACTCCTCCTCCTCCTCCTCCTCCTCACCATCGCTTCTTCAAGTAATCCAGATTTTGATGATTCCAGTCCTGATCGTCGCTATCGTCAACTGATGGATGGATGTCGAACGGATGGATGGATGCAGCTCGTCTTGACGGGGGAGGAAGTGGGGAAGTGTTTTTCTTTTCTTTTTTTGTTGAGGGGGGGGAAGGGAGGGGAGGGGGGGGGAAAGGCGACAAACTTCCACCAGGTTGACGTGTTTCAGCACAAAAAGCCACGACTTGCAAACACAGGGAGGAATTACAGGACTTGTAACAGACCGAGTGACACTTGGAAGACAGTTCAGGGAAGGTGACGGTGGGAAGTGGAGAACAGTTTGGCAGACAGAGCACCACCTAGTGGCCTCTGCTGGAAATGGTGACTGGATATATGGGTGATTTCAATGCTGTACAATCGACAATAAGGTGGCGGGCACAAGTTAGAAGCAGTAAAACCATTAAAATAAGGCAACTTTCAATGATCGTGTCCACACTGAGGGATTCACAAGTCTTTTTTCTTCTCTACTTTTATCATTTGGTTCTGTAATATTTTCCCCCTCAGTGTCCAGCCATAAAGTAAATCAAATATTTTTGAATTTTCAGCCCCTTTCAGCGCCGGGGGCTCTGCGGATGGAAATGTCAGTCGCTCGGTTCAAACCGCTTTGGTCCGGTTGGATGTCAGGAGCTGCGCGGCCTCCTCCAGCGATGCTTTCAGATGCTCAGCGTAGTTCAAACTATTTCCAAGTCTCCAATCTCACCACATGCCGAAGAAATAATAATCATAAATCTGAGATCTGGGTGAGGAGTCAAAAGATCTGTCAGCCAGCAGGACAGTGACGATCGAAGAGGGGTCCCAGTGACGCAGGGGTGGGGGGGTCGATGTGAAAATGTTTTTTAAAAAGCAAAATGAAAGTAAAAAATAAAGATTTCCAGGATCATAAATCATCACTGAACCTCCACCGTGTGGACTGGTCGTGATTTGTAAAAGAAAAAAAAACAAGTGTTTGACACCTCATCCATTCTTTGCCTCATTAAGACAAAAAAAAACTTAAAACTAAATTAATTATTTGTCTTCCTTATTTCTCAAAAGTTGTCATAGGGGGAAAAAAAAAAAATTCTCATGCTTGAATAACGAGCTGGACACCCCCCTCCCCCCTCCTGTGGCGCAGAGAGAACCAGCGACTTGCAGACGTGGTTGAGTTGATCCATGGTGGCCGGCGTGTGTGTGGAGTTACTTCAGTGTCTTGGCATCTGGCGCGGGGTCAGCGGCGGGGGCTCTCTGGCTGGTGGGTTTGGCATCATCCTTGGCAGCTGCGGGGCCATGGGCGGTCGGGGCGGGGCTGGGGCCGAAGCCGGCCTGGCTGTGGGGCCGGCTGGAGGGCAGAGAGGGGTGCCGGCGGCGACCGTCCCCACTGGACGAGTGTCTTCTGCGGCCTCCTTCCTCCATAGGCGGCTGGAACCAAAAATAACCAGAGTGGAGGTTAGATGGTGGCTTATTTTGACAACTTTTAAAAAAACAAAAACACAATCAGTGCGTTTACATGCACCATAACGTTGGTTAGTTTTTTGTGTTGCTGTGTGACTTAACATAAACAAACAGATCAAGGACGTAAAATTATTAATTTCACCAAACTATTCTAAATAAATAAATATAATTAATGACTGGAGTCTGGTTGGTTTTGGAGAGAGCAATATCTGGCTCATATAATGGTGGTTTCCTGTCTGAAGATGCTGCCTGACTGCAAGGTAAAGTGCTGGAAACAATCTAAATATAGACTGCACTTAAATTGATATTGATGTTTTCTAGGTAACTAAAATTAGTTTGGCTGAAGACCCTGTTCATAGCAGGTGATTACTTCTGTGCTGGTACTCCTCTCTGCTTCTCCACACTGGGGGTATGTCGACCACCATCTACTGTGGGTAGGACGCTGACTATGGATAAATACCTCATACAGCTCCACTTCTAATAATCCAAACTATCCCTTTAAGTAACCAGGTTACGCAGAGAAACCAGGTAACGTAGGTAAGAAGAGAACAAGACTGTGTTCAAATGTAACAAACTGTCAAATGTTCAATAGTGGAAACTGACCTTCTTAAACTTCAAGAGGCTACTTTGTGTTAGCTCCAGTCTTACTTGGACATTTTAAATACAACAATGCTTTGCTACGCGCATTTCATCCAACCACTCATCTGTTACTTTCCCTTTCTCCGTCTGCAGTCTTTTGTCATGCACATGCACACTTAGGCACTTTCATTCAAAACTTTCATGACCTGGGCTTCAACCACCATCATATATAAAACAATAATATAGTACAGTAGTACAGTATAATACAGATCAACGCGCTTCTTTTTCATACTGCACATACTGCTTTATTCTGCCCTGCCATGGCACACCTTAAGTACTTTTTGCAGACTTTTATACTGCACACAAGGTTTTTATTCTGGTTTAACTCTGTTTCAACTCTGTTTCTATGTTTTTTATTACTTTGTCTACCTAAGTCATCTTGTTCTTCTATTTCTTTCTTACTTTTTCCTTCTTCTAGTACATTTTCATATTTGTAAATAGAATAACTGACAGCACCAGGTAGAGAGACATAAAGAATTAAGAATTTCATTGCTCCCACTTCTCAACTGCTAAAGCTAACAGACGACAGTGAAGCAGTGGTCAAATATTCCTACTAATCAGGCTCGATAAGCCTCAAACAATATTCCACTTACATCAATTCTGAAATCTTCCAGGCGTTTGAACTTGCTCA